>JAHQIW010005706.1:0-70510 GCA_019055375.1 Parelaphostrongylus tenuis
ACCACATTGTCGTGCCCCGGTGCATCGGTTCATTCGTGTCAGTCGACTCTCTTGCAGGGGAAAGACACTTCTATTTATGTATCAGAAGTGGCAAACCAGGCCTCCATAAAAGGAATACGAACATGTTTCATATCATCAGATTATCATCGTTCCTGAGCGGGTCTGCATAGGCTGTCAATGGTAAAGATACGATTCATTCTGTCAGCCTTGAACACTCGACTGTGGACATGCAATTTCAAGGGATCAATTCATGTTTGCCCGATTTGCGGTGATTGAGTACTTCGGGTCTATTCGTTCATAAATAGGGGAATATCCCATTGCAAGGGATTGGCTGAACCGAAGGGTATCCGTGCTTTTGATGAGGCCTGTATAGGCGAAACAGCTGCTTTTTACAGTAAAAGTGCCATATCAGACCTCATAAAGGCTCAAAGCATCATATCAGACTATCCTCTGTGTACTTCTCGTTGGAGAGCTCATCACATCTTTCCTTTAGTGTTTTGTTCATGGGCCAATCTACTTTTGAGAACCAATAGGCAGGTGTTTTTACCACAGTTTTTTTTTTAAACTCTATGTGTCTCAGTAAACCGTTTTCCATGTCTCGGCTTAAGGGCAATCATATCGAATTCTAACGTTAACAATATTCGCGACCTCAGATTCCCTCCCTAATTTATGTGATGCGGTATTCTGATATGATACTCGGTGTCACTCCACGCCTCAATTCCTTCGATCGTAGGTTAGGACAGGTTGAAATTGTTCTTAGTCATTTTCATTGCCTCTTGGTGATCGTTGTTCTCTACGATTTTTGAATCTTTCTGTCTAGCGTAGCTTTTATTATGCTGATTTCCAACGCAGTTGCATGTAACTTAGCGTTTGGCGATTCTGCTCGTCTGAACATCGGTGATTTCATTAGAAAGCAAATTTGTTTCTATGATTTTTTCTTAATGCTTCACTAACCATCGATCACTTTGAACGTCATTGTGACTAGTTCGTTTCGCTTGGCCATGATTGATATTGTAGAAGTCATGTCATTAGTTAAAGTTGAAATATATCAACCCATGTTCAAATCAATGTTCAATCAAAGTGAATATAATCAATGTGTTTTCCATGTTATCTCGCTGAAATTAATCACCAAGATTTATGAGTGTTTCTGGCTAAATTTGTCGAAGTCATTACGATTTCTGGGGCTATATGTTTCCACATAGGTGGAGAGATGAGTTTGGTGCTGTGAAATAGTTACATAATTTCAAAGCGATTTCTATACCGAGTAAAAGCTCAGTGAGCTCGCTGACGTCATGAAGAGACGAATGTATATGCTGCTGTCGCAGTGGTCGCATATGGTCTTCTCTGTTGTAATTCCTAAAAAACTGACTTCATTTGCTCATTGCAGTATACTCTCTTGGCTTTTATAATTCACAATCTCTTGAAGTATTGAGAGTGCCAATCTCGAACTATAAACCTTTTGGGTACTGCCACTGTTTATCTTCCCTAAGGGTCCTCTTTACCATTGTTTTAGTCAAACTTTTCTACCTGCATACAACTGAAGATTGCTACGACTTCTGTTGTTCAAGTTCCTGCATCAACTGAAGAATATTTTATCAAAGGCGGCTCTTCATATCTTTGACATTCTCCACTTATGTCTGTATTTTGGAACTGTCGTGATGAGTTGATCATATCCACTGTCGATGGTGTTCAAAGAAGCAGATTCTTCCATCAGTCGGTCCAATCGCAAAGTAAAATCCAATTCACGATGGCTGTGAGCCACTCTCATATTTGAGCTTTGGAAAGGCGAATTTTGCGTATTTCAGTTTTTGACTTTTCTTGTAGAACCTAGTAGAGATAGATGGAGTGGAATCATTGATACAGTTCATCAGTGAACAAGATACTGGTTCGATCTTCTCTCCAGCTATACAGAGCTCGGCTATCTCCAAAAATTATAAAGGAGGTCGACTTGAACAGCAGACCATGACATTCTTCAAGAAGACGCTTTTTTTGAAGCAGCAGCCGATTGAATTCATGGAATCTTCCGGAGATCTTTATGGGCGATCAATGCGAGGGAACGGATGAATATAAGAAGTGCTCGGATGCCCGCAGTAGGTGTGATGGCGGAGCATGTAAATGCATATAACAAAATGTAGAACTCAAGTGACAACATTGGTTGGGACAGAGTTTGGACTTATTCATGACATTTATTGTGCTTTCTGTGCGAGAATTTTCTACTTCCAACACTGGAGGAGACTCTTAAAATTGGGATTTTGAAATGAGAGACACTTTTCAAAATGTGTATTATCGTAAGTCTTTTCGATCATCATGTTCACCATGTTCGTTCCAATCCTTTGTATACTCTCTCTGGTAGGTCTTGTCTTTTCGTCGGTATCAGTTCCATTTTCAAGTTTTTTTCGCTCGCGATGTTAAAGGTAGAAGCTTTTTTTGTTGAACTCTGCGATTCCTTATGGACTTTTGACCTCGTCTTCTTTATAGTTTGTTGAAACACAGAAGACAAAGATTCTCAAAGCCGACACTGATCCACATCTTTTGAAGCGTAAATCTTTTTATAGTCGTCTGCGATAAAATCGACTCCTTCACTGTTTTATTATCGCCTAATTCAATGAACACTTTTTGTAATGTCATTAATGGGTTTTAAAATTTCTGGCTATAGCCCTACGTGACCGGTTTTTCAAAACACCCTTTCATTACGCTGTGCATCCAGAATAAAGCCTGTTTCACAACCCGCCGTGTGCCTTCATTTTTATGACGCTTATGACTCATTGAAAGTACGAAAAGCATATCAACTGTAGAGAAATTTTCGTAGTATCTGAGTCAGTCGTTTTTGTCTGGAGTTTGTTTCAAAGCGGCGAAAAAATTTTCAATTGAATAACTAGTCACATCCCACATAACAACGGCCAGGACATCAATCAATTGGTCCTGACCCCATGGAGTAGCCGTAATCAAGCTCTCCGAAAATGTAAAACTTGATCCTATTTTCCCTGCTAAACGATGTTCTACAAAAAACACCGCGTTGGAATCAATGAAACTAACGCTATCGAATGATTTCTGGCACTCCTAAATCAAGAGCTGTGTCCGGAGAGGTGTCAAGCTCTAATCCTTTCTCCCACAGCTATCAAAAGATTTTCCAGAAGGCAAACACATTTTTGAATTCTTCGAAATTTGTGCTATCGAATGAGTACTAACACTCGGGGGGGGAGGGGGGTTTGTCCAGCGAAATATAAGCGAGATAAGAAGAAAACACGTGGTCGTGTAAACTTAATTTGTTTTGGATTTTACAGCGTTTTATAACAGTGTTCTGAAAAGCCGTTGACATGGGCTTCAGCCGGAGATTTAAAGCTTTAGAATGATTGATAAACTCTTATGAAAGTTTGTGTCAACCGAATGAGATCTGTTTTCATTTGTTGTCTTATAATGGATAATTATTGATTAAACCAAAAGTAAAGTGAAAATCCATATGGCGTTCGGGCTGGTAATGTCGCAACATTGAGAACTGATCATGTACTTGGTTTTTTGTCTGATTGTAGAACTCTGCAGGTACCAATGAACGTTTCAAATATAAGTGATGAACAGCATCCCGTCAAATGTGGAATTAGTGATGCTTATCTTTATCATCATATGCTCATGACCCACGGCATTAGTACGTTGTTTTACCATGTTTTGTTTTTCTAAAAGATTTTTTTTTTCATTTTCGATGGCTCGTCAGACGTGAGAAGCTGTAACAAAATATAGCGACCTCATTTAGCACTATTTCAGTGAGTCCGAAGCGAGTGATTTATGAATATCATCGGATTGAAATTCCACTTAACAAAGTTGTACCTGACACGGTTGTTTACCTTGAGGCGCAGCCTGGTGAGAACTATTCATAGTTTACAATTAATGGAAGGAACTCAAGAGGAATTGAGTTTTCACTGCACATGTGTATTTTAGTAAAATAGTTATATTGAGTTTCTACTGCATATGTATATCTTGAAAAAATATTTATATTGAGTTTTTGCTGCAGATGTGTATTTCTAAAGAATAATTAAAGTTCGTAAATAGGTGCTATTGCCTTATTTTATTGTTGAATTTTGTCTCGTTATTTTCCAGCATGCATACAGTTCCAGTCTTGCGAATCGTGTTCGAATGCGACTCTCAAACATTTCACCTGTTCATGGTGCCATGCGAAAAAATCGCACGGAGGACCGTTTTGTACTGATCAGGCTGGGTATGTTAGAATCATGGTTTGTTGATAGTCATGACTGTGTTGTAATCCCATCTATGTCACAGCATTCATCGTCGTCGACAGCACTGGGCTGAAAACAATTGTAAAAACCAGGGAAAAAATATGTACTGTAGCGCAGCAACTGATGAACTGGAAGTAGACGATGACAGGTACATCTTTCTGTCTAACTGATTCGTTCTTTTTGTTTTAACGTCGGAAATTTCCCTCTTCAAGTTAACAATTTTTTTTCTCATTCACATTTCCCCACACTTCAACGTTTACTCTTCAGTGACTTATTCCACCTTAAGTTGTTTCAGTAGTACTTTTTTCCTTTTTGTAATTTTTTACGATCGATATGTAGAAAATATGAGCCATCTAGATTGTCATTTTTCTCATAATTGATGCGAAAGGACTTTGTTCTTCTTCGAATCAACTCGTTTGCTAAGTCTGTTTTCAGCTCAACACCATCCTCTGATCGCCCATCATCTCCTGATGACGTTGTACCTTTGGAGAAAGAGCGCCGATCCGACAAAATTCGAGGTGAATGTCACTTCTTTTCCTTCTTTGATTTCCTTTTAGCTTTTCAGACAATTGTTGTTTGGATTTTAACACAATCTGTGTCAATACATAGATTATTATGGATATAAGGCCGTTATTTATTTTCACATTTGAAAAGGAATTCGATTGTCTGTTATTCACTTTTTGATTGGCCCTATGTTCTACCTGATACACAGTTCCCTTTTTCTTCATTTTCCAGCATATCCGAAGATAGTCATAATATTGATAGGATTTGATCCTTATAGGGAGAACTGATGGTGGAGGCTATGCAGCCCTTGTTTTTACGCTTGGATCTTCACTTTGTTTCATCGGATGGCTAGCATACGCATATTACAATCCGCATACCACAAGTGGTCAGCTACTTATAAAGGTTCGTAAGTTTTTGAGTAATTTCAGTAGTTTTCGTAATGTTAAGCGCTTTTGTTTCAGTTCCATTCAAAACATCATGAGTCATATTCATTTCTCGACTCGCGTTTTTTCCCAGGGATATCGTTTGGTAAAGTGTAGTATTTGGATAAGTATGTCACAATATGGTCCCGCCTTTGAATGAGCGGTCCATACTGCTTTGTTTGCGATTCCGTTAGAAATAATGATTATTTAAATCTTATTTTCGTCTTTATGGACGAAAGAATGGAAATAGAAACGGACTAGAAGTTAAAGGAAGGTTCTCGAGGATTGCATACTTTTTTGGTACGATAGAGATTCTAATCTAGTAGTTTATTGCGATCCTGTTCATTAGTCATCAAGGAACTATTACCACTTTTCGAAATGACAGCATGGTCATGATTTAGCTTCCGTGCCAAACTGGTAAATTTTATATTAGTGTTGTACTACGGTTTGAAAGAAAATTTTGGGGCGCTTTAATAAGCATAACTCCCATGCGTATAATTGGAGTATTACGGTTATGGGACTTTCCCACCAAAGTCCTAGATATTATTCGTCTTTATTCTCACTTTCCTACAAACCTCCGCTATGTCCAACGATACAATTGAATTTCGTGTTTTATTGCGTAATTATTGGAGAAAAGGTCTCTCACAGCGAGTTACAGTCGATGAAATCAACGAAGTTAAATGGGAAAGGCACAACAAGCAAATCTGATGTTGGACGCTGATTTCAAAGCCGTCTCTGCCGGAGATCTTGACCTCGAAGACAAACCTCGTTCAGGACGTCGAACAAAGTTGAACAACAAAGATTTGATTGCTGCTTTGGAAGATGAACCGTTGTCAAGTGCTCGCGAATTGACAACCGAACTTGATGTTTCTCGTACGCCTGTGCTCATCTCCACCAGCTTGGCTTTGGCCACCAGAAGTCGGGACAAGATCCGTACGAACTTACTGAAGCACAAGCCGCCAAAGGAGTCGAAATTTGTTGTCAGATGCTCAACAAACCAACGAATGACCGATTTTGAAAGAATGGTGCTCCGACCACCCTCGAATCTTGGCGTTCCGGTGGCAAAAAGTCGTAGAAAACGATGATTTCCTTTTCGTAGATAAGTTATTATTGTACTTACCTAATTTCAAGAATGAGTGGTGGGTAAGCAATGACCTCGGTGGTGTAGTGGTGGCACACGTCCCCGATATGGATGGAATACGCGTTTAACTTCCACCTGAGATCGGATTTTTGTTTACCACTTTGTTCTCTTAGGTATATTTGAAACATCATAACACTGCGAAAAAACACTAAAAATATAAGAAATCTTGGAATATTGTAAGTAAAATGGCTGTCAGTTTAATTGTGTCTGTAGAACGATATTCCTTACCTGATTAAACCTGTTAATGGCTAGTGACTGATAGCTATAATAGAGAGATCTTGAAGAATGAGTGATGAGTAAGGGGTGAACTCGGTGGTGTGGTGGTAGCACGCGTCTCCGGTGTGGATGTAACGCGGGTTCAGCTCCTGCCTGAGGTCGAACTTTTGCTTACCACTTAATTCTCTTAGTCATTGTTGTATTTGTTTGGAATTCATGCATAAGTTTTTCAGTTTCTGGCAAGTACCCCAAAACTTCTACCCAACCTATATATCTTTCTCTGTCTTACAGTTTCTGTATGCGACATCCCTTTGTCATATCATTAACATCGTTGCAATTACGAAAACATATATCTGATAACTGTTTTACAAGCACTTCCTCTTGTTCGTCCGTAATGCAACAGCCGAAGTTTTACATTATATCACATCTTCATTATATTATACCTTTATTTCGAGCGTTTTGTCAAAATCACGCTCAATTTTTCAATAGATCCTTTTATTTTTATTTGAGCCAACTTGCTATGTGGTCTGGTAAGGGCTCTTGTACAGCACATACACGTGTTTCGTCCTTACAAACTCGTCAGTCGGGCAGAACCCGTCGTCTTTCAATCTTTTTATAGTTAGTTCTCTCGGGAGCTCTACTCTCCTTACAGAGAGTTATCGAAGACGAACGTCTTACACTTTATGTCATGTGAAATTTTCACCTAATACAGAGTACTGTACACTCGAATGCTCTTTGGCTGGTATTCTTATCATATTATACTTTTATTTCGAGTTCACTTGACATAGAGTGCAAAACGTTCGTCTTCGATGACTCCCGTAGGGATAGTAGGATTCTCGAGAGAACTGACTATAAAAAAAAAATGAAAGACGACGGGTTCTGCCCGAATGACGAATCTATAAAGACGAAACACGTGTATCGAGCTGTACAAGAGCCCTTACCAGATCACATGACAAGTTGGCTCAAATAATAATGAAAGGATCGTCATTATATCATTATAGTTATGTGTTAGTATTAGTGCTAGTATATAATCGATTTTTTTTGAATACATAAAATCTGTTATAATATGTGCCAAACTATTTACAATTTTTGAAACACTTCGAAAGACCCACTTTTACTAAACCTCGCCTCGAATCTTAAAAAATGTCCCACGAACTGTTCTTTCTTCTGAACAAAACTTGGTCGAAGTTGATGCTCTTCCTTCAAAAATGATGGCTAACGTTTCGGTGCTTTCGTCTTCTTAAGAGGCGCTCAACTACCTATGTAGGAGAGGTCGGCAGTGTGTTGTCACTTTTTTTTCATAGTGTGTGACAACAGCGGCGACGTCATATGTAGGTCGGCTTTAAGGAAAGCGAAATTGCTAAAATGTTACACATTGGTTTTGTAGAAGAGTTATCAGCCTCATACAATGTTTTTTTTTTTGAGAAATAACACTTCGTAAGGTAATACGCAACACTATTTAGCAACGTCATATTAGTTTGATTGCCAGAGTCAAATATTTTGTAAACTCTTCTTACAACTTTTTTATTTTCAGTATCGCCCATCACGTTGGAAGGTGCCAAGTAGTCACGTTCGCTACAGTGCTTCGGTGCACATGTAATTATCAACTATTAATCAGTTAATCAGCTGAGGCAGCAGGTACAACTCGTCGCTGACCACCAGTGTCGTGTTCATCCACTTTCTCGTCCTACTGCCGCCTGCATAATTTGAATACCATAATGATTAGTAGTTATTTATCCTACATTTTACAAGCCTGAATGTAACTGAACATATGTGCTTATATCGGTTCAAAAAGAAATGTCGACAGGTTTTTTTTGCTTAAAAAAAAGACGATAAAGCGCAAACTTTCTACGGGATTTATGGAGCAGTACTCACCCAACGTAGCAGGTTGCCGAAGAATCTCCAAGAAGTTTTAGGGTAAAATGAGTTATTTGGTGTTGTTCAATCGTCTTTTATCCACAGTCATTAACAGACGGTATCATCGTCACTGTAATTGTAAAAGCGGCATGCTCCCACTAAAAAACTATTTGATCACTTTGTATTATTTACTCGGTATTTTGGCATAATTTCATTCATTAATCTTATCTATTGTTCTCCTTCTCCATACTTCTTACCGTGTTGTCCTTTTATCTCCGGTTTCGTTGAACCAGAGTGACCATCATTCATCCTAACTTATGTTGTCGAATTGCTCATCAATGTTAATCACATGCCCCTTTCTAACACCCCAATTTTTTCATTCTAAAAAACTTGAAATTTCATGTCCCAAGGTGACATTGTCAGCAGCGGAATTCATATTTTCGAGTGTGAAACCTATAGTACTGTGTAGTGTATAAGGCTCGCTATGAGTTTTGATTTGAAGTATTGGTCATAGTTCGACATAAAAGTCCTGACGCTCATAAGTTTTTGATGTTTCCACATTATGCGATCGATACACCTAGTACTGTTAACGAGAAGCAGGTGGTATCGTCTAAATGAGTTCAGGAAGCGTGTCTAACACAGTGATGAGAGGTGAAGCGTAGTACAAAAATGGTAGTTGGTTCAATTACGCGCCTCAGCTTCTCCAAACTTACTCTTTCTTCTGAGTCGAAAAATTGATACCAAATGCACTTTGAAAGATGGGAGACTTGACGCATTGTCAGGTCATTATCATTCTATAGGACAATCTCGTTTGATGGACATCTATTGAAGTTGAATGGATAGTGCATCCCGCAGGGACGATTGACACATTTGCGATAGATGACGTCCATGAATGTCGTTTTGAATGGGACACAATGGCCGCATGACGTATGGGGACGCCATTTTCTTTCCGCTGGTTTGTTTTGGTCTGCAAAGATTTTCCCTCAAACTTCTCGGTATCTATGAAAAGAACTTGCACTATGCATACACAAATCCGTAGCTGCTTGAGAACAGGTGTCCTCTCAACAATTTCTCTTCTGATTATTTACAAATAAATCTCGTTGTGGATGAGTTGGTTTAGTAGGCGGGGAACTGTTACTTTTTGGAACGAAACAAAGACGCCTTCGTTGTATGTAAACACAAAGGTTTAGCATTAAGAGGCGTTTTTCGCTAAGATAAGACCGTAAAGCATCGAAAAGACTCCATATTGATGGTTTGGGGATAAGATTTATGTACCGGGTGTTAGCAGAATCGTTTGTGCGCTGAAAGGGTGGACTTCTACGCATACATCTCCTTTAGTGTGGTATTATTATGAACTCTTGTGCTCATAATATCTAATTCATGGTATAAACAATTGGAAAATTTATTTGTTGTGCGAAACTTTTCCAATAAAAACTCCTTGCTTACGATTTGAAAAATTCACAACTTCGATCATCTGCAATATATACAAATATTTGAGAGTCGATGAAACAGTCAGCTGATTTCTACTTGTAATTAGTATGGTTGCTATAAGTTGTTGTTTAGAACGAGAGCATATCAAAGTCGAAAGTAAACATCGTATATTTGCTTGTTCAAAACAACCAACTTCGTCAGGTGCTGACAGCATATGATTGCGCAGAGATCGAGTTGTTTTCTAAGATACAGTATACACAGGATAAATGGATAACACTCAGGATAAAAGAAAGACATGATTTTTTGTGTAAAACGCGGAGCGAATCTACCTATGTAATGAAGACCAGGCACAGGCTTCAGATGAGGGCAGTGTCGGCCGCATACAGTAGTCAGTAGTTATGACGACATCAGTGGGAAATAGGCGTCATTATATGAGCACACCATGAGAATTAAGTTGCCGTCGTGAATGTGTTAATAATTTTATAAATTTGGGAGATTGGTAGAATAGTGGAGTGGACAGTGATATGACCTAATAGGAAGTAAAGTGCTAGTTCGCCCTTCAACACGCTCTTTTATTATATGCCATAAAATCATTTTTGAGCCAAGCATGTCATCTGGTCTGTTAAAAAAGGCTGACTTATAGAGCCCGATACACGTGTTTCAACCTTGCAGTCTCGTCAGTCGGGCAGTTACCCTTTCCCGTCTTTTGTCAACTATGTGTGGGTGCTCCAGTCCCCACACTAAGAGTTAGCGACAACGAACGTTTTACACTCTATGTCCAATGAAAATCTCAGCGAACATAGAGGGTTGTACACTTGATTGCTTTTCGCTGGTATATTCAAATTATCATATCTTTCGATTCGAGTGTTTTCTTAAGACTACAGCTCAAAAATTCAATATGCCTGATAATCATTTCTTGAGCTACGCATATCAGTGGTCTGTCAAGGAGGGCTGACTTATAGAGCCCGACACACGTGTTTCGATCTTGCGATCTCGTCAGTCGGGCAGTTACCCTTTCCCGTCTTTTGCTAATCTCTGTGGGTGCTCCAGTCCCCACACTAAGAGTTAGCAACGACAAACGTTTTACCTCTCTGTCCAGTGAAAATCTCACCGAACACAGAATAATGTGCACTCGATTGCTCGTGGTTAGTATATTCAATATATCATGTCTTTCGTTTCGAGTGTTTTCTTAAGACCACATCTCAAAAATGATTGTTTGGCATATTGAAATTTGAGCTGTGGTCTCATGAAAACTCTCGAAACGAAGATATGATATATTGAATTTATTGGCCATGAGCGATTCGAGTGTACAACACTCTGTGTTCGGTGATAATTTAACTCGACATAGAGTGTAAAACACTCGCCGTCGCTAACTCTTAGTCGTGGAGACTGGAGCACCCACAAGATTACCAAAAAGACGCGAAAGGGTAATTGCGCGACTGACGAGACTGCAAGGTCGAAACACGTGTATCGGGCTCTATAAGTGAGCCCTTCTTTAATACCCACATAACATGCGTGGCTCAAAGACGATTGTTCGTAGACCTTTGTAGACGATTAATTCGTTGAAATGAATCAATGCAAGAAATGCTGGGGTTCCGTACATTAGAAAGTTTGATGATGCATCGTGTAAAATAAGTGTGAATAGATTTCGCTACTGTGCTCGGAAATATAAACCAACCCTGTTAAATCTCCATAGTTTCCTAGTTGTTTTATTTTTCAAGTACAGTTCATCGTACCAAGCATGTTTCAGATTTTGTGGCTCAATTATATATTGTTCACTTTCTGCTACTGTATTTTTGTATTAAGTACATTTTCTTTATTGCCAGAGATGTAGGATCACCTCATAGCGTGTCCGGCTCACCTAATTTTCGACAATCTGTCGTGTAGAATGGCATCTTTAGTTTTTGATTGTTCATGCCGGTTAGAGCTTCGGAACCTTTCTCTCAGTTGTGCGATGCGGAACATGGCTACGTTGACTTTCGCATTCGGTAGCGTAAGTGATCTGTCGTTCATATAACGCTTTCGTTTTTTTCCTGCCGCGTGTTGGGGTAGCCCACTGGGTTCTTCTCGTTACAGGAATTCGTTGAGCGTTATATCTCTTTTTAGGGTTTGTGAAGAAGCCTAACAGTCAGTCTGGTGATCCACCCTGCTGTGTTTGACATTCAGAGGAATCCAGTTGGTAACGACTGTTATTCATCGGTCATTAGTAGAGCGCATTACTTGTTCGCCTCACCTGTTTTCGTTCGAGTTTGCTGTATAGGGCAACGTCTCTGAAGATCATTGACACAAATCAGAACTTCAGATCCTTTCTCTTCTTTGTGAGATACGAGGTATTTCTTGCGTGCATGTTTCAAATGCCATTCGATGGTGCCATAGTGATTTTTCATCCTCTTTACGTAGCGACCAGTTCTTTGACTCATATATTAAGCAGGGATAGTTGTTGAGTAGAGTGTTCCTCGTTTTCCTCGCTATATTTCCTAATGCTTTAGATAGCTCCTCAGACCGCTCAGCTCTGGAGTTTGGTCGTTCATCATGTTGACTTCCCGACATAGACGTAACTGGAGCAGTCGGATTCTACCGTTGAGCGTAGATGGGCATATGAACTATTAAGTTGTCGATGAACATCGTTTTTGTGACATTTAGTTGAATGCCAGTGCTCTCACCATAGTTCTCCAAGTGGGCAAGCATTCGAAAGAATGTACGCATTACAACGTTAATGCTATAAATGTTTGCTGAATTATATAAGTGACGATCACGGGACATCACTGAAACTACTAAAATCTATACCATTCAGTTTGTCGTGCTGAAACTTGAATCATTTTGTGTTTTGTCGATCCCTGCTATCACTGACGTTGACTGTTTACCTCATCCTCAGCATTCCTTTTATCTCCTTTTGTAGGAAGTTTCCTATTAACCACTGCTCAACTTCATTCGCAGTCCCTTTTGAATAATTCAAGCCATGCCCACTAATGCGAACTCTTCTCAGAAAAGGAAGGAAAGGAGGCAGGGAAAATACAAATAACTTTTGTTAATAGTCGGATTGCAAGTATGGTGGTGTGTGACTGTTTCCTCAAGCATAATAAGGTACAATCAAAAGCAAATATGTTGAGCAAAATCGTTTGCATTTGCAATAATGGTAGTATTTTCAAGCTTGCCGGTTCGAAAATGTTGATTTTCGTAACCATTTACAGGGCAGTCAGATCTTCTAAAAGCTGTATTGCGTCATAATGTTGAAAGTAAGTTCATTTGTTTTACGAGAAGGCCAGAATACAGAGAATTTATTGTAAAACGTACAAATGAAAATGTTCATCAAATGCGCACAGAACAGTACGATTTTCTATACAACAGTAAATGCTGTGATCAAAGCTCGAAAAAGGAAACTACAAAATTCTTTCAATGACTATACACGGAACTGCAAAGCGAACATTTTAGCCTAAGAATAAGAAGGAACTGTTCCAAGCCATAGAGAGGAGTAGTCCTCGAATAGGTCACTTCTAACAAACATTGACCACTGATGCACACGGGTGAGTTGAAATGACTATGTATGCGTTGATGTCGATGCGTATTCCTTCCAATTACTTATGTTTGTGTAGAGTTTATTTACAGTATTTTTCGTATACAGTGGAAAGTGTGTCCAATATATATGGTGCAAACGTCCATGAAAAGCTATTCTCGGCGCTGAGTTATTTATGAAGAATATTTTTTTGCAAACGAATTTTTTCAACGCGCACTATGCGGCATCAAAAATCATTTGTAGACTTGAGAAATAGCTAAAATTTTGGCGTAGCTGTATATTTGTTAAGCATGGAAAAGTTATTTTTTTCGCTTATATGGCTCATAACTCAGCTTATATGGCTGCCGGCTTGAGATAATCTGTGCATTGACAAAGTAAAAGTAATTATAGAGTTCTCAAAAATATGAGGTAATTTTTTGATGCGAGTAAATAAGAAAAGGCTACTCAAAATTTGGTTTTGTCACCATCAACGCATTCCACGGATACGAACAATGCGCGACAGCCATATTGGCAAATGAGTTGTTCACCTATAGCAATATGTCACCTTAAACATTATTACACAAGATACCGAGACGAATATCACGGTTGAACACCCATAATTTGATCGGCGGTTAGCGGGTAGACCGCTCCGGGCATGGGAACGAGTATGTCGCCAGCCAGTGGTCGCATAATGCTCGTACTGGGACGTCGGAGCTGAAATCATTTACTGTTCAATCACAAACACTTTAGTAAACCGAGTGATTGTTTTTGAAGGCGATTCCTTCATGATGGTACTGTTTGTTGACTCAGTTTGTGATTGGTAAAACTGATGAGCATTACGGTAACCTGCTTTGGAGCTGTCAGAATTGGAACAAATGCATGAGCTTAAATGCGTCAATAAGATCAGCGTTTTCGAACTTCAAGCGCTCCATTGTAAGGCACATCCTTAATTACAACAATGATAAAAAAATCTTCCATCTAAACTTTCATGTCGTAATTTAAGAGCGCTAAATACAAAGAGAACCCAAAATGTTTGAGTCTATCCCTTCTTGACAGTTAGACTTAGATATGTTAATACATTACTCACTCCACAATGGCTTCATCAACCATGTGAACTTTTCGCGTTAAATCTTCTTAACTACGTGTAAGAGCACAGAATAAACAACTCAAAGAAGATAAATTTCCTTGAAACTTCAGTAATTATCCGGAGGTCATCAGAAAGTCGATTCTGAGAATATCGAATCTCGTTTTGAACTAATTTTCTATAGATATTCAGAATGAAATTCAGTGAAACATACGAAACTCTGATGCAAAGTGGTTTTTGTTCTCATTTCTCTTTTCAACTTTCCCCATATATTCTTGAAAGACCTCTCGACTATATAAAAAATGAGAAGGCGCTTATAACCGAGTTATCGCGCAAGATTTCCTTTAAAAAAATGCATTTTTTAAGCTGTGTGTGGAGATTGGATCAGCTAATAGGAGCCAATAGGGACCTCTCCAGTCCATCAGCCACCGGAATTTATTCTCAAATTGGCATGTGGAGGAACAGTGCAGGACATTGTATTCGTCTTATTTGTTTGAATGTCAATAGTTATGACACACATGCTCTACATTTTTCTATTGCTAATTGAGAGACTAGATATGAAAAGTTAGGGTTAAAAACATGATGAAAACAAACTGGTCACTGTTAATCTTGTCGATTTTTTTTGCTTGAGACAGTGCTTGTTATCATTCTTTTATCGAAAAGGAAGCATTACATATGATCACATAATCTGCTCTTCGTAAAAGATTAATGAACGGATTTTGTAGAAACTTGAAGATTTCCTGCAGACTCTTCAGAATATCTAAATAGATTCCACGACATGAATTATTAGTGAAAGCTCCGCTTTGAGTTAACCTAGGCATTATTTATGCTCATAGGTTTTCAACGGTCTTAAAGCGCAATGGTGGAGGGACTTGCGATGCACATGATCATTAGTTTCATCCCACCATTCGGTCTATGAAAAATCTTCATCTTTTGCCATCTACAGACTTGCCTTGGAGTCTGGGAACAATGACTTGAAGTAATCTCTTACAAGTCACTGTAAACACGCCAGATATGGAGCACAGTATACTTCTAAACGATAGACTAACGGCGCAAACTTTATCCTTCAATCTTTCAATGGCAAATTGACTTGTTAATTCTATCTATCCAAGACCCAGGCTGCTGTTCTTAAATGCCTTCATTTTACCATAGCTCACTAACTAGCATGGTCAAAATAGCATTAATTGTTCTCCTAGAATAAACTCCTATTTAGCCACTTCAAATTGATAGACTAAGAAAAATTCACCAGGAAAACTATATTTTTTCCTTATTTAAAGCTTCACGAGGTTGGTATCTTTTCCCAATCGATTGCTCTTCTTTCCGGTCGATGGGTTTTCTCGATTGCTTGTGGCTGACGTTTCGGCAAATATGCCTTCTTCAGAGCCTGAACGTATTATTCGTTTCAGCTTTATTTATATGACTATACAATAAGGAAAGAGAAAGAAAAATTATTTGAAAATCTAAGGTATTGTAAGCGAAAATCGATCCAGGGAAAACCACTCACCTAACCATCTAAACCAGGGACTACCTATGTTGTTAGCGCCAGGGTGACGTATGAACCCGCCCCCATGTCAATAGGTCAAACTATGCATAGGTGTCAGCTGGGACCCATGCTAGAAAATTAATCTGAGATAAGGTGCCATATGGTTGGTTATGTTAAGGTACTCTCCCTTTTTGTTCATTTGCGGGTTTTTGGAACTTATGACCGTCTATGTAATACGAAGGACTGCGTTATTTGCCCCAACGGTAGAGACGGCGATTGCATGAGCGTAGGTACAATATACCTAATCTCTTGTAAGACATGTGGTGGTGAATTTATTGGCGAAACAGGCAGACCACTTCACATCCGCATCAAAGAGCACCTAGATGGAAAAGCAAATAAAGACCCAGGTAAACCTCTAGGTACGCACAGGATTCAAAGACACAACGATGATGACTTCGAGGTAGTAGTGAAAATTCTAGGGCACGAACCAAAGACATCGGCGCGAAAGACCCTTGAAGCTTTTTGGATAAATTCCAAAAACCCGCAAATGAACAAAAAGGGAGAGTGCCTTAACATAACCAACCATATGGCACCTTATCTCAGATTAATTTTCTAGCATGGGTCTCAGCTGACACCTATACATAATTTGACCTAGTGACATGGGGGCGGGTTCGTACGTTACCCTGGCGCTAACGACATAGGTAGTCCCTGGATTAGATGGTAAGGTGAGTGGTTTTCCCTAAATCAGTTATCGCTTACAATATCTTAGGTTTTCAGAATATTTTTTTTCTCCCTTTAGTATATTGTCATATAGATAAAGCTGCAACGAATAATACGTTCAGGCTCTGAAGAAGGCATATTTGCCGAAACGTCAGCCACAAGCAATCGAGAAAACCCATCGACCGGAAAGAAGAGCAATCGATTGGGAAAAGATACCAACCTCGTGAAGCTTTAAATAAAGATTAGTTTTCTAAGCTTTTCTTCTCATTTTCAAAGTTTTATATTATCAACATGCCGAGGTTTCAAGAAAGTCGGTCTTTCGAGTTATATTTTTTCCCAGAAAAAAATTTAAATCATAAGCAAAGCTACATCGATACTGCAGGTGTAAAGCTATCAAAAAAACGATCTGTAAACAGATGAAGCTCAATGGTGGTATGGTACCCCATCTAGGATGAAAGATGGTTCTCACGCTTTTCTTAAAATCCTAAGCTACCGCTCGGCTGTTATCGATTCGTTGCCGCAAGTGCTAAGCTTGGAGCAAAACGAAAAAAAAAAAAGAAATGGCGTGTAAATGAAAGAGGAAAAAATGTGAAAGGCGAAAAACACGAAATCACATCAAAGCATACCATAACGCTTGAGTGAATTTTTTTGGAGATCAAGAGGACGAGCGACTCATAAATCGAGTACATCGATAGTCGTACGTGAAGCTGTACGCGATTGACTGCTCATATTACCAAGAGATCCGCTATTTGATTTACGATCTGCTGATACATATTGTATTCGTTCGTCAAATATCTAAATTGTGCACACAATGGCTGCAGTTCAGTGCGAAAGCAAAAAAAAAAGGCTGGATATGGTCATTTAGCTGATTAACGAGGGCATTCGTGATCGGTTTATACTCTTTACAGTATACCAACATGTAAAAGTAACAACAGGTGATTAAGAGAAGCATAACTAAGTTGATACCAATCAATGCAAGAGCTGAACATAAATTTTGAATTTGCTAAAAAAATAATTAGTATGAGAGGGAATCCGTGTTTAATACATAGTTCGTAAAGTGGTTTCGACAGCGCATAGGATAGGATTAATTCCCGGCATCCAGGCATCCAGAAACTATGGGTTGCGATTGATGAATGCCCAAATAAAAGTCGGAATCATTGATCTTGTTTCAACCCCTACCACATTTCCATGAGTCTACTCCTCAAGTTGACTATACTTCTGGCAATTGGACAACGTGAAGGCCATCTCATCGAGAAAAAGCCATGGGAAAACATCGCGGGATTTCGTAAATCATATTCTAAGCACAGTATCGATATCGACACCTCACACCTTATGTGCATACTTGATGAATATTTGAATTCTTAGATAACTTTCATAATGCGCATTGATTGGAGTATACACCGATCCTGAATGGAATTGTGAGTGCTGTGGTGGTCACCTAATGCAGTCAATCGCAATCGCAAATGACCTGTACATTTCCACCTCCGGGTTTGTGATTAATATTATCCCTGGAGCCAATTTTGCTGGTGGCATGCCACTCGAGCTTTTGATCGAAAATCTGAAGACGAGAAGCAGAAAAGCTGGTGAGAACAACCACGTGGAAGTGATGCTAATGACGAACGCACGGAGAATTTCGGAAAAAAAGAAGATTATGTCTAATTCTCTCACCTGAACGTTACCACCGGCCGGCTTATGCTTCACATTATCCAGCGAGCCAATCTTCGATCGAGCTGTCCAATTCAGCTTCTGACTTATCGCCTATAACATGAGAAAAATTTTGATGGCTTTCTTTCCATACAGGTCCTTTTTTCCTATCGTATTGGTTTCATACATCTATATGTACAAATGTTTCCAAGGTGAACTGCTAAGAGAAGTGTTTGATCAACAGTTATTTTAACTTATATTTTCACTTTGCTACCTGATTTTTTATTTTGCCATTTATTTTTATCCTCATCCTATTTTCTATTTCGATATTCCAATGTTAGATCAAACATCGAAATGATGTTTAGGATATTGTAGCACTTTACTTCGGTGTTCACTCTTGTCATTTGTATCTTTAAGCGCCTACTTGTGTACACCACATTTGGTCATTTACTGTTTCAAACTCTCTCTCTCTCTCTCTCTCTCTCTCTTTCTCTCTTCTCTCTATCTCTTCTCTCTCTCCCTACTTGTAAGACTGAAAGTAAAAAAGAAGAAGCATACCGTCAAGGTGATTTAAAACGATAGTAACTATAAGACCATACAAAACCACCTAATCGTTAGTTAATAGACTTTGTGCAACTGTTTTACGGATGAAAATACGGCTCACACAAAGTGAAGCGCCAACTGCTGGTAGATGTATACTAAGATCGCTCACTTTTTCCGGAAAAAAGGGTTTGAAATTTATAGACTGGTGAATACCTTCTTTTCTGGAATTGGTGGCACGTAATCAGATTTCGCGTCGATTCCTTGGCGCCGCTTTCTCTTTGAAATCTAATTTCGTGCTCGGTATCTTCACATTTCCGCCTCCTAAATTTATCCTTTTTTCATTGTTGAATGTTCTTTCAATTAGTTAACCAGTTAATCTCGTAGAATCTCGACACAAAATTACTAATGTGAATATTCAAATAACCATCAGAAAAAAAACCTGGGGTATGAGAAACGTTGTGTAGTGAGCCGATTTTCGACTGCACGTTGTAAGTTCGGTTTTCGGAAAAAATTTGCACATTGCCGCCCTGCGGCTTGTGATCAGTGAATGAGCCGATTTTTGCTGAAATTACACAAAATGATGAAAAAACTTTCTTGACGAGCGTCACGACACTATTGAATCACATCCGAGCTACGCTTCTGTTCGCCGAAATTATATAAATGAACGCTGAAGCATGGTTTTACGGAGAACAATGTGCATTGATTACTTATGAAGAAAACGATACAAGAGTCAATTAATTAACTTTCGTACACCAAAATGTTAGAGAAATGGTTTGAAAAACAAATAACGAGATTATCGTTCCGTTACAAATGAATTCCACCTACCATGGAAGATCTCATACACGAATAAATTGAAGTTCTGCAAAAACCACCAACCTGGACACAGTGATCACTTTTCTGTAAACTTTGGGGGTGGTAGGTTCGCTTTTCGTATTTGCTAAAAAAAAAGGAGATGGAGAGAAATCGTTATTTCTTTGTAGCTTTAGGGTTAAATTAACACTCCAAATGCATAACTCAGATTCATTCTCTTCTCATTGTACAAAATATAATAAAATTATATATCAAGAAGTTCTATCAGTCAGCCATCGTTCTTAAGAAGAATACTTCTGAAAGGAATCTTTCTGATGGTAAAAGAATAATAGAACGGTACTTGCTCTACTTCTTTTTTTGACAGCAGTAATTTACAAGTGGGGGCGCGTGCCCGAGTGGTTGTGGTGCCCCTCGTGGTGCGTGTGGAGTCGAGTTCCATCTCCCAACTCTCTCCGGCAGCCAACAAGAGCGCTTTTGCGTCGATCCTTAAAATGGAACGCGGCAGCCAGGCTATCCTCGAAGTTGTAGGGGGACTCTCTCAACCAATATTTTACGCGGTTCAAGAAGAAGACGATTGAACGAATTGAATGCTAGAAGTACTGGGATCCGTCACAGTGAAAAGAAAAGCAATGTGATAACAAATGAAAAAAAGGGCCAAGATTTTGTAAGTACACAGAATTCCTTGTCTTCTTTCACTAAGTTAATATACTTACTACCTGCTGCAATCGACTTGTTTGAGTCCTTGAATGGGTGGTTCTTACGGAGAATTTTCTTTACCCTATGCACCCAATTAATTACCGTGTTGCCAGTTAGTTTGATAAATTTATTTTGTAAGCCTCTCAATAAACTTCTCCAAGGCCTTCGCTATGGACATTTGTTGCCGCCAATTACAAACCGAAGCAAATACCGCCATTTTGCGACTGGATTTATTCCGTGATGGGAACGAGTCCCAAAACTCGTAAGTGACCTCTTGGATGGTGGTACCGAGCATAGTGTTGAATTGTACTTAGACCACTCGTCAGGTATACGGCGGTAAGCCACGGGAGTTTCAAATATACATAAATTTAGTTGATATTGCAGTTGGCTGAGCTTATAAGAATATTGCAATTCGCTGGATGAAATATACTTATTCTTACGGTTTTTCTTCAACATGTATTGTGCTTCCGAGAAGAAATATTGTCTGTCAAATTTGGTCGTGGTTGTGATTGGCAGAAGAACGATTTAGGTTTGACAGCTATGTCGTGTATGTGGTCAACCAGATTCATCAGTTCAGTAATTGTGCGCATTGCAAAGTCCCCAGAACGGTGAACAGCTAGGATCTCAATAGCAATTTTTTTGGCTACTATTTGCCTACTTCAATTTCATTTTTTTTCGCATAGATACACCGACTTACTCTCCGCATTTGGTCGTGGTTGTGACTGCGTCCTATCCGTCGGTTTCTTTGGCACCGGCCCCCTTTCTCCAGCTCTGGCAAGTGATCTTGGCGCCGGAGGTCTAATACCTCGAGCACCAGTCGAAGACGTGATTGGCTTGGGCATGGCGGAGCTATAAAGTTTGTGACTTACTGAAAAGATACAAAATGACCTAGTTATAGTCATAAAATTGGCTATAAAATGGACAATCCGACCAGTTGTTATGAAGTGAAAAATCTTACATTTTATTACTATTCGTCTTTCATGTAAACTACGATTTGGATCTTTTGAGCGAGAAAGCACAGTTAGACATTGAGAAAAAAGCGAAAGAAGTGAAGAAAAATCAGTTGGGAAAGAACACAGAGTAGAAATCAAAGAAGTTGTAGCCTGCAGATGCAGAATTTTAGTTTAGATGATGAGGAATAGCTCTGCTCAGTAATCATTAACCTCAATTAGATTATCCCAACAAAAAAAAAAGGAAGCGTGAGAGAAACCAAACTTCTTTATAACATGCTAATAGGTGAAAATTAGCGGAAAACTCCACGTAAGGGTGTGTAAAAATGGCAGGTTTCATTGCTAACAAACCACTGCGGTTCTTAAGTGCTCAATATGATGGCTGCTCGTTGAGGCACAATTTTTCATGCATATTTGAGCTCAAAAGTGGTTATAATCCAGAACTTGAGGGTAATTTTGCATGAAATTCAACGTATCAAACAACTTTTTGAGCATTAAGGAAACGTTGGAAAATACGCATCCCTTCGTAAAACCACACCAAGTATTTCTTAGATAATCCTAGAGTGTTTGTTTGTATTCTAAGGTACTATAGAAAGTATGATGTTAGTGCCTGGAGGGTGGGTGAAATTTCGGCGAGCGTGGCAAGGGTAGACATAATTGTTCGTAGTAGCTGTGTTGTTTTGGTGCCGCATATGGAAAAAAAATCTTCCAGAATTCACTATGTCTCACAGCATAAGTCTAAATTGTGGATCTCTGTAGGTTACGGATCACGCAACCCAACAGCATTCAATCTCGATAAATAATCTGTATTTTAAAAAGCAAAGCTGATCAATTTTAACTACGTTGAAATATTTTTATATGAATTCTGACCAACCTCGGTCTAGTGGCTGACTGAGTTCGATTAACCTGCTTCTGAGGTGATCTGAATGCAAAATGAATGAGGAATTAATCTATCTCATAATTCACTTTATATTGATGATATCGTTGAATAATCAATATATTTTTGACAAAAAGGAATTTGGGAAATAAACCCTATTTAGCTTTTTCAATGAAAGAACAAGTCTTCGAATCTCTTGAGAGCTTTTTCCTAACCTAGAACTAATCACTACTCACGTGTGAATCACTCTATCCGGAGGTCGTACGAGACGACTCTGCGGTCGGACATGTGCGATTTTTATTGAATCCTGGAAAACTCGAGATTAATTCGAGAAGTTTTTCGACAGCCCACAGTGGCTTAGAAGTTACTGATACTCATCATACAGTTACAGATACAGATACTGATTCATCAATGCTGCAGTAATTTCGTATGAATGACATGTGAAAAAAACACTGAAGACAATTTTCGCTAATAAAATCTGACGCTTGAAACAAGATTCGTGAGCCTTTTTCTACTTTTTTTTTCACTCTAACAGTTCCTCCATTTCTTCACGAAATGCACGTAATAGAGTTTGAAATTTTGGAGGATAACAGTAATTTATCACGTCCCCAATTCAGCTTTAGTGGGTTACCAAGAACGAGTGTGGCTCAGATCTTTTGAAAATTCTATTTCTTTTGAAAATTCTATTTACATAGGACGTATAGAATTCTATGGGTGACGCTTTGAAAGATTCTTCTCACATTCGTCATCGCTTCGTGCTCAGTTTGTACAAAAAGTATCGAACAATCAAGTCAAGAAAAAATCTACATAAACGTATACACTACATACATCAGTTACATAGTCCAGGATTTATGTAGTAACATACTATGAAAGGGTTGGTGTGGATCAAACCAGTAGTCACTAACACAGTAGGACAGTACGAGTCATGTTCGATTAAGATAGACTAAAGTGATGAACATATGCCTACAACAAATTTAATCAATCAAAATAGAAACTACTAGAATGCAGATCGTGGCCAAAGAGTTGCAAGTTTTGCATTCATTTCCACGGAAAACGCTAGTAATTTTTATTCCCGACTTGTCGTATTCGTTTTTGCGACTGTCAAATCAACGTCGTGTTTCATTTTTGGAAATTCCATTGACAACTACATATTCAGGAATGTAGAGTGATACACAAAACTTCAAACCCTGGATGGAAGTTGAGCCTGTTTCTTGCACTCTCGAAAGACACTTGCCAACCACTGCACTACCGGAGTTCCTGCCCTGTTATCACTCCTGCGATATGAAACGGAGCTGTTAGCAAGCGAACATCAACACGATTGGTATGGCAACTACTGTTCTTTTTATTTTATGGCTTCTTAGCAGTGTCATGATGTCTACATATCCAATAATTTGTAATATACAGAACTTTGAACACCGGGTGGAAGTTGACCACGTGTCTCACCCTTTCCGGAGGCGGGCTAATTGCCCTCTGCTCGCTGGCATCCTTCCCGAGTTGTGTTTCTTTCATTCATTAATGATAACAGCGCCAAGTATTTTGTCATTCGAGAAGTTCTTTGTTGCCGTCAGTTGCATCAATAGAGAAACCACCACGATTCAGAGCACGTCAAATTTGAAAAAGATTATAAATTAGAAAATTCAAACCTCTGTTGCCTTTTTCATCTGATCCTTATGAACGGCAGGTTCAGGAGTGTGGTAATTCTCTTCGCATTCCAGGTCTACTTGTTTACCATGTACTTCGTAATCGTGAACTAGAACAACAAATTTGTAAACGGCTGGAATTCTTTTGAAAAATATTGATTGTAAGTTGTAACCCCCAACGTGAGTGAATTGACCCTGGAGGATCGAACGCTGAAAATGTTGAGAAGTTTCGGGTCCAAACTCACTGTTAAACAATATCACAAATATCTGGTAACATCTAGATACCTCACATTTGACAATCGAATAGTTTGGGCATTCGAGAAGATTCAGTTCATAAAGACCATTTTAGACTCATAGTCTAAATGAAATCGTACAATTAAGCACGACTCTACCTTCGCGATCTCTTTCGTATTCTCCAGATTCCAAATTCCTCTCGTTGTTGAATTTTGGTGTCGTTTGATCTTCGTGGGTAATTAACAACGACTCCATCGCTTTCGATTGTTCTGTGACAGCTGATGACTCCAATGCCTCGTCTAGCGTGTGAGGTTTTTCTACCGAAAAATCCGTCCCTGCTCCAGATAGTGAGTTCTGTCTTGTGTCTTCACGGTGTTCTTTGTCCACCTTTTCGTTCAGCTGAGGAGCCAAAAACTCTTGTTCAGCTATGACTTCTTGCTTTGTGGTGGTTTGTTCCTGAAAGAAAACAAACTAACCATAAAACGAGAATGTTTTTCAACGCTAACAGCTAGTACCACTCGGTAAACAGAAAGAGATTCATAAGTCCGAAACATAAATTTTCCTATTCACATATCATATTCACGAAGAGTAAAAAACATCAAGTGGCTACGGTGTGATAGTGAAGGAACAGATTTTCATCTATGTCATGCACTCAAAAGAAATTTACATAGCCTTTTACTGATGAGACCTTGATTGACCAAGGTGGGCACATCGTTAACAGCCACATTACATGAAGATTACTCGACCGACAATGATCGTTCAGTGTAAAAGGAACATAAGACGAGTCAAAAGAGGACGTCAGAACATCTTTTGCTGCGAGAGAAGTGGACAACCTATACTCTCATATACTCCCAAAAAAAGTTGGCAGCAAAATCCTTTATGAGAAATCCGGGTGCTCACAAAGGATTTATTCTAGTAAGAACGAACAATGAAAAGTGGTCATCACTATGGGCAACTGAAATTTCGTTAAATCTTATCTTCCAGTGCTTTTTTTGAGGAAATCCGTACCTCTTGGCTCACGTGACCTGGTATTTTTGACTCAATCGTTAGTGGTGATTCACCTAAACAGTTGAGCGTCATTATTACAGATCACGTATTCTATTTTACAAGCATGACTTTATTTATTTCTTCGAACTCGAAAATAATCTACTACTGATTGTTAGACAAAATTGGCGATCTTCTATGCAATTTTTATATTTCTTTCAATTTCACAAATCAGGGTAAACGCTGCGTTGTCCCGCTATTTCTTCCGCATATCGACACTTTTGTTAAGTCAGTTTTGAACTAATAAAAAAAAACAATCGATCAACAGTAATTACCATTTCGATTAATGACATACAGTCATTCAATGAGCAATTATCAAACGCCTTCCTTTTAGATAGAATGAGGCTGGCGATCAGAAAAAGCGTTTACGTCACTTTTAAGTTGGCTGTAGTCTTCAAATTTTTTCGCCCGCAGATGCTGCTTCAGGGCGCGGAGGATATGATGGTCCAATGGATCAATGTTAGGACTTTACGGTGGATGTGGTAGAGCATTCCAACCCAGTTTGTCTAGAATGTGGTGAGCCGACTATGCAATGTGCCGTTTCGAGCGTTATCCTGGAGAGAGGCGACATCGTTTCGAACGTTTCTCTCGCACTCCTGCTGCCAACTGCCGTATCTGTTCCTAGAAGGACGCCGACACTGACTGTCTGCTTGCTGTCGAACAGTTCTCAAAACAGCATGTCCTCCCAACCGCACAAAGTGGGAGGATATTCTTCAGAGCATAGAACTAAAAGCACTCTATTAGAGCATGGAACTTGGAACATACACGTGGAACATGACATAAACGTACAGTGTAGAACAACAACACTACTGTCACTACCGTGAGGACTAGTATAATGTTCTTCAACATACCACAGCCTTTTGGCAGTAACCTGACTTGAATAAAGAAAAGCTAAACAAAGCATTAGTGCGAAAGAAATTTCAAGATAAACAATATTCACACACTACTTTTTGAGAAAGCATTCTACACAGTTCGAAATTGATAGATACATATGCCGTTTTTTTTTCATATCTTCACTTTTGGTTTCAAGGACCAAAAAAAAGGAGGAAGTAGTGCACTGGTAGTTCAGTACCAGAAAGGTGCTAATTCGACTTCGTTCTAAGCTCCCTAAACTTTCCATCACTCCAGTGTTGACAAATTGTTACCAGGCTCGTCTGGGCTTACTTATTCACAAAATATAGCACCTGACTGTGATGAAATTCCGAGAACGCTCTAGCACGATGAACAGATGGTTAAAGAACGATTAGTCATGATAGAGATTCAACTTCTATGAAGAGAACCAAACCTTGCAAGGTAGTAACCGATATCATCCGAATACCTCCGTGAATGACGGATATAAGGGAATAATTATGAAGCAAAAAGTCTGCGATCACCACAACGTGTGAAGTCAATGTTGTGGAAAATAAGAACTTATTCGAAAACGATTTTATTGAGCTCAATGAATCCGACGATCGAGAAGATTCCACTTTGTGGGTTGCAGAAGAAAAACAGCACCACTTTGTGACCGCATGGATGAAGTTACGGCATGGCTTGAATTATAGATGCATTTGATTCATGATATCGACTGTTTTTAAGACCTCGCAATAAACATTCAAAATAATTTCAAAGAAGAATGTCTAAAGCCTAAACGAGGTTGGTACGCCAGGCCCATACACCGATGTTTCGGAGGTCTCGCCCTCCTAAAAACAGTCGATGCCATGGATCAATTTTGCTCTGCCAGCCGAGATCCATCGACTGAGAATTGCTGATGGAGCATTGTCATTGTACGCTGTGCCGTCACCACATACGTCTCTCCCCTTGCTACAATGCAGGGCTTAATGTAGGGCGTGGGTCGCTGACGAAGAAACATCGGTGTACGGCCCTGGCGTACCAACCTCGTTTAGGCTTTAGGCATTCTTTTTTGAAATTATAGATGCATTTGTATTCGTGATTGGCTCGACCATCATCTCTAGTCACTTATTTCATGAATCTTTTCGATATAACGAGACATGGATCATAGAGTGAATGCGGAGCGATGGCGGGGTAGTGGTTAGAAGTGATCTGAGACACACGTGGTAGGTGGTTCGATCCCACACTCAAGGCTCACCAAACCTTCCATCTCACTTGGGTCGCCGAGGTGAAATCAGACTTCTCGCTAAGGGTAGCAGTTGTAACTTGTTACATTGGGAGAATGCGAATCGTGGTAATTGTCAGATATTCACCTCAAGCGATGCTCGATAATGTCGAATGCGGGGCGCATCCGTCAGGAACTGATCATCGTCGAGAGCCTTGTCCTTTTATCCTTTTTATGAGGCATTGCCCTGCGATGCATGTGCTCAATGGTAACATGTAACAAGAGTTTGCTGCTCAAGAGTGTCCTCGTCAGACACGACTGATGATTCAGACCAAAACAGTTCATTGCAATTTGCGTTTCCAACCACGAGGTACTCGAACCAGCATACCCTCAAATGTGGTGTTGACCTTTTGAGCGATTTAACGCGCTGATGTGGGGATAATTGCTCTTCAATGCCATAGTGTCTCAAAGTCGACTGCCTGTTCCGAATTCATAAAAACACCTCTTGAGTTAGAAGCATGAGAGAGAAATTAAAAGTTTTAAAAATTTTTATTCCACCTATAGCACACATTTTAGTCTAGCTATCGGAGGAATTCAGTCAATCAAATTGCCCAGAAAGTAACGATATCGCTAGAATCTAAGCACATAACTACACATGACCTCAAAAAATTACTTATAATTGCTGAGATGTCGGGTAGTTTGGCCAAGAGACATCAATATAAATGCAGTGGGTGGAAACATATATTTGACAAATAAGACCTGTTTTGACGTTCTACAATACATTAATAGTATCATGAAAGAGTACAAATCAAAGCATACATTTTAGTGAGATTGAGTTTTTTCTATGGAATTACCAAATCATAAGTGATAGCGTTATCTGAGTATCGTACAAAAAAAAAACACGTATTCGACGAGTATGATAGATAAAAATAGATAAAAGTACACAAAGAGTTCTTCAAATTGAAATGCCTAGGATACAATTAAAATTGCATGTTGTACCTTGCTGAGTTGCGACAAGCAATCCATAGCCATATTTTGCATGGACTTTTACTAGGTTATTTGCACGTGCGCACAACTTCATTTTATAATCTATATGGCTTCCACTACTTGGCATAAATATCCAAATTACCTCCGTTTTTTGTAGATAACTCGAAAGATACCGTGTGATTGAAATAAGACCTACTTCTACAAGCTCCTGCAGCAAGTCTGTTCGACTTCTCCTTCACTAGTGCTGGTTCTTGTGATTGTTCTTGTTGCCCTGCAACACTCATGAGTGAACAAAATTTCATATTCAGCTTGTAAAGCAAGGAAATATCACTTTGAAGCAGAAATAATTAAATAGACGATACAAAAGCTGTCGACGTAGGAAAGCAACAGATAGCATGCCTGATGAAGTAATCATGAAACCAGCAGACTGTCGTTGAAAGCAATTAAATAAAGTTGAATAAAACTGTGCAACAGTGACGATTGTGTGAAACAAATACAACCGTTAGTGGTAATGGCGCTGACTAAATGAAACACCTCAAGATGAATAACAATAATCATCAGCAAATTTTATTTTCTCAGCGAATTTTTCGCCGACTAAACTGATTTCCGTGAGAAAATACGGTGGTTTAGATCGAAGAATACAAATAGGAGTGATCAATACTCTAATGGTAAGTATGGGAATCGATTACTGAATGCAATCGACAAGTACCATTTTGATGGTTTGCCCTCATCCCTCCCACCGATGACAACCTCTATATTTCGCGGCGCATTGTCTATTTCAAACGTTGGCTACGAGCCGCAACGAAGGGCGATTGGTGCTCACCAAAAGCTTCCGGTAAACACAAGGTTTTGTTTTCTTCGAAGAAATGCACATAAAAAGACTGGAGATTGATAGCATGTCAGTAACACCTGGTAATACTTTTGTTTAGCTTATAGCATGAAGATCGATCCTCGTTGTCTTTCGACGGGGTCAGGATTGTTAGTCAGAACTTTGTGTGAAAGACATGGGCAGTTATATCAAATTATTGGAGCAAACGGTCTTCGTTATTATAAAAAACAGTCCTTAAAAATTTAAAACTATAGTCGAGGACCAAATGCTAGTTGTGTTGACTCTTCGTGGCGACGCCGTCATTTTCTTCAAAGCCAGATTGACCCGAGTCGATAGTCCGCAGGTGGTCGCCCTCGCAATATGCGGGTGTTAAATGTCAAATCCAATAGATTGAAATATCGCTCGAATATTTGTTGTTCAAAAAATCATTGCTGATTGCGTTGAGCGTGTTCTATCTAGACCTTATCGCTCTGATATTGAAATGATGCTGAGCGATAGTGGAGATGGTGTTTGAAAACATAGACGTCGACTAGTGAACCAAAATTGACTGGAGACATCAAAATGTCAAGACTTGACTTGTTATCCAGGCCGCTGAATTTCTTGTAGAGGTGATATAGGGAATACTGGAAACAGAACTAGAATTAGAAGTGACACATCTACAAAAGCCGGGGTGTCGTGTTCACAGCTAGTTGTTCAAACAGACTTAGATTGCTGTGAACAGAGGGGAGCTATTAAGGAAGGGACATTGTTGACATGTTGGGCGGCGTCGAATGAATGTTCAAGAAATTAGCAAAAAAAGAAGTCTTTCTTGGTGGCAACCTTTCAGTAAGGTTACTGCTTATTTTAAGGCTTGAATAATTTTAGTCACATAAAATATCAATGAAAAGCGAATGTGTACCCGTCAGGCTTATTCATGTAGAATTGAATTCTTCATCAGAATGAACAGCTCTTTAACACGATCATACTCTCTCTGCTATGCTAATAGTTCCCTTCTTGATAAACAGTTCTACACTAAAATTTGGAAATTTCGCTGGTTCACCGTGTTCTAAAGAAAAGTTTTCACAATGGAATCTTTTTCGATAATAAGAAGAGTAAGAATAATAAAAAGAACAATAATAGAGGAACGTAACTTCTTTCCCACCATTGATTGATTAATCTCAATTCTCTTAATGAAAAGCGCCTATGAAGTTCTTTTGAGCCATATAATTATTGAAAACGAGACATCGAATCAAACGGGGTCCCAAAAAGTGAAAATATCGGTCCACGTCAATCTCTCACGCTCCTAAGCTTGATGTTTGTTGGAAATCTGAAGCAAAAGAACACTCAAAATCATAGGTTATCGTGCAAGCTAAGCCAGAACTGCGATCATTGCCAGTTTTGAATTGTATCATTTCTGCGTAGATTAAAAGAAAAACGTGAAAAATCTATTCAAGTGCGGACTTCACAAAACTTCAACTCGTACCACATGAGGCAATAAGCCAAATATATATCACATGAGTCGTTCGCATTTAGTTAGCAATTGTAAAGAGATTCTCTTGCAGTGCAGGCGAGCAACAGTGCACGTGATTTAGAAGAAAGCAGCAGGTGAGCAACAATGTAGATGAATTAAAAAGAGCCCAGCATACGAACAATGAACGACGACTGATGGCTGAAAGGTGGATGAATTGCGGTTGACCGAGCTGCATTTGTTGGCATGTGCCTGGAATAGAGACCGTACATCATCCGCGATTAACCCCATCTGCTTCGCGATATTTCTCCTTGCGGCATCCAACCTAAGCAACTGACATCCTGAATTTTAGCTGACGTCAAACTAAATAGTAATAGTAGTAATGAGATGCTTCAGCTTATCACAACTCCCATGGATCGCTTAATTCAATTTATTTCCGACCTAATTTGTTACACTCCTTGACTCGTTTCGCATGCTATGCCACGACATCAAGCTTAATTTCATGAAATGAATACAACGCCAAAACTATCAAGGTTAGTATCGTAAAAACCATTATGAAAATAAGCAATTTTCAATCAAATACGTAGTTGTTGAACTTCTAAACATTTCCAAGGCAATGCATATCATGTGACTAGGGTTAGGGTTAGCAAACTTGAATAGACTGACTGTAGTCGACCACACTACATTCACACACTGACGATATCGAATTTTGAAGATATATATATATATATCTATATATATATATACATATATATATATACCATACATATATATGCATATATGTAGTTATACATTTATATATACATTTATATGTCTATTTATGTATTCATATTACATATATGGTGAAGACAGGACCAGAACACATTTATATACATATAGATATTTCCATTGGCAATATGATCACCGGCAATTGTCAGAACAGGTAGGACCTTAGGTAATGGAATGCCTTCAAAAAAAGTGACGAGAAACTGTGAGAAAGAACACTCCCACGAACATCGGGCTGTTCTCACAGAACCTGTCGTGATTGTATGTATATTTACGCTATGCGGTTAGTTTTTCGTCGACGAAGCAATCACCGCCATCCCTCTCGCTGTTAGCCTTCGTAACACGAACTCGAGTCCTCCTACGCGATCATCAACTTGAAGCTCGAAGTTGTATGAATACCAAAATCTAGTGTCTCCAGCAAGTCATGTATAAATCTCTCTATCGGACGTCGAATTTATCGAGAATATTATTGAAATAAGCAAATACATATTGGATAAGTGAAAAATGGGAAGGCTGTATATGAACCTGCTCAAACCCACTCCCTAAATTCTGAAACAGGTAACACACCTTGCTAAATATGCGCGTAAGTAATAATACAACTCGTCCTTGGAACAAAAATTGAAGAAGTGACAGTATTTTTCATGATGAAAGATAACTTGTCAAGTTAATAGAATGTGGCGTAAACTGGTATTTTTATTGTTCGCATTTCTCCCGCTCTTTTTCTTTTCATTCTTTATCGGCATTATTCCACTTGGGGCTTTGTGGTGTTACTAGAAATAAGGCTTAATTTACCATCTTCACTCTGAACTCACAATTACGCCGTATCAAGGGTTTTGGCTTGCATTAAAGAATGAGATAAAGGCTTTGTCGGGGAACAACTACTGTGGACAGCAACAACTTCCTTCTCGTATAAATGAGCCCTATGATTTCCTCAGAACGTCGATGCATTGAGGAAAGAGAATTCTAAGGTCGTAAATACCTATCTGGAAACTGCGCGAAAAGAATTTCTCGAAACTTTGAAAAAGCAACCTCGTAAAATCACCATCACGGTAGTTAAACGAAAAATTTAGTGAAGTGCACACGATCGATACGAAAAAAGCCCATTCTAGGATTATATAGTATCTCATAACCATAAAGCTAAGGAAATGATAAAGCGTTCGGCGTTGATCTATCCTTGAGAGATGCGCTATGCATTTCACTAATCAAACATCGTTAGAGGTGACTTAATGCACATCTGACCAACATAATAAATGACTCACGGTGGCCTACCGACCTATCAGGTCAGTGCTAATACGTTCACAAACAAGTATCGTACCAATTCATCGGCCCTACATTAATGGAAGGCATGGCTGAGCCCTAGGGCGCGAGAGACAACCATAACCACGTGGGTGTAGCACGCCACTTCTGACCACTGAACCATACGCGCCCCGCTCATAATTACATATTCCAAAAAGAGATTAATAAACATACCACATCTTCGGTATCTTCGATTTCATCCGTCGTGATCACCGCCTCTTCCTTATGAACTTCTTCGATAACTTCATTCTCACCGTCTAGTTCATCGTGGTGAAAAATCTCCAGACAATCGTTGGTCATGATATTGTCAAGACTTTCTTCTTGGCAGCCTTCCAGAGGTTCGTTGACGTCAGCAACTTCATTTTCGCTTAAGCTCGTATCCATTTCATCAATTCCAGTGTCATCAGGTATATCGATGGCGCTCATTTCTGGAAACGCTCCATGAAGAGGTGGATTTGTAAACTACTGTAAGATAAAGCCCTCTAAGATATATGCTATCCTCCTTGTTGAAGTATCACTTAGTAACGCTACACCGAGCTGGCCCCCTCATGTCGGTCATATTTCAAGCTCTATTTGCCCACATGAAAGTTAAGAATGCTAATGAATTAGATATAGAGTCGCTCAAATGTTTGAAATGACGATATGGAAAAAGTACTCTAATAAAGCCGAACAATGAAGAAATGATAACATGAGGTTTTTGTTCAACTCAAGCACTCGTGTAAAAACAAAATGCGAAGTAATTTAATTATTGATAGTCGAATTTATCGGTCTTGTGTCTCTTTGGTATACGAACACATACATCTTATTCATCCGATTAAGTATAGAAAAGGAAATAAATCGAAGCTCAAATGGATAGACAGCTGGTTCAATGTTTATTCTTAAGATTATTCACCTTCTATTTGTGACAGTTAGTTAATCGATAGGCCACTCGACAGTGTTTTCGGAACTCTTCTGTCAAAAGCCTATGAGCAAACAGGTACAGTAGTACCTGTCGACCTCTCTCGATGTTTTCGAAGAACTACGATATGAAAAATTTGAACCACGCACATAAACTAAGATGAGATCCAAAGTAGAACGAAGAAAGTGAAGTGATAAGTTAAACTATGAAAATTGCATCTGAGAGAGTTTTAACCATTATGAGCTTTTGTTATAAATAAAAATGTAATTCGAGATGTTTTGATTTGTTCTTCATTTTTTACAAGTAATTCCATCTCATTTCCGCTATCCTTCACGAATTCATTTTTAGTCCCCTGTGCTGTCAAAATCAGACTATAGCGTAAAATGGAATAGCTTTTGAAAATTGTTAGAAGATTGTAAAGAGAAAAAATCTACTAGCTTTAACCGTAATGATATCGTTAAAATCTCTTGGAACTTTGCTTGGCGACTTCAAAATCATCTTGGACTTGAAAATGTTAAGAACATAAAAAAGGGATAAATCTTCGGCGTCGATTAATCCTTGAGGGATGTGCCATGCATTCGTCTTCAATTTTTAACTTCGTTTGGGGTGAGTGAATGCATACTGACCTTTACAATGACTCGCCGTGGCCTCCCGCTGCACCGAGTCAGTGCTGCCTATCCTTCCAGACTAGTCTGAAATCAGTCTGGTACCAGTTTACCGATCCTGTAGGGATTGATGGCTTGGTGGGCCATGAGCGCGAGTTCAAACCATTGACCTCGTGTGCGACGCACAGCGCCTCTAACCACTGGGCCATATGTGCTAGTGTTAAGAGCATAACAGACTTTGATTGCTCATGCACGAACATTTCCATGAATGCATTTCTTTTATGATGAGATACAGTCTTTTCATGAGGCGAAGAGGAGAAGTAGGCAAAGTTCATGATAGAAACGAAAACAATAGGATAAACAGATGATGCATACATTACCACCAACATAATTTCATGTGAAATATTGAAAAATAACTATGTTGTGATCCAATCGTATCTCTTCGATTGACGAATGGTTAGTTTGAACAACAATCGAGAGTACCACCAATTACCAATACCAATACGAATAACGGAAATTACCAAGTGTAGTCGTAGTCTCGGTATTAGTGTAAAACGTAAAACGATTTTTTATCCATAGCTGGATGCCATATTTCCCAGAAGCGACTCTCTTTCAGTTTCATAATAGTAATAAGTCATCGTCTTTCCGATGAGAAACATGAAGCTATTAAAACAATATTTTTTCCCTATGGCTGTTTCACTGAATTTCGCCTTCTTCAGAGTCTGAAAAGGAAAACATTGCTACGTAATCCCACTCAATCAGGCGAACAAGGAACTCGAAACTGGGATTCAATTCTCGTGTTAGATGGTTGCTTACGGTTTATCTAGTCTTATGTAAGACGTTTGGACACCAATACGTTTGGCGGAAAAGGTACATAACATTGTGTCGCCATAGATGAACATGCAACAGAAAACCTCAAGTCAAACAAAATCACTAGGCACCCATTGGCCATAAAGCAAAATGGACACGATTTTAGATTAAAATCGCTAGTTTTTTACAAGAATCTGAAAGACCAGCGCGAAAAAATTCTCGTGGCATTTTGGATAAGTTCCAAAAATCCAAAGATGAATCACTGGATTGAATGCTTCGTAATTAGGCGTGGACTCGCCTCAACTTCAGTCACCGATCAGCAAGTGATGACGACGTGGAAAAGACTTAGAGCAGCTTTTCAATTTCTATGGAAAGGAAATCCTTCTTAAGCAACCAATCAAACCGGAATGGTGGTGCTCAAATACATTGCACCTCTACAACATATAATTTGAGCACGACTACACCTCATATTAAAAAAAACATTCAGGCTGTTTTTTACTCTGTCAGAGAGAGAAATCATCCTCAAATTTAGGCGGGTCTTAAAAAACGACAACTTTTCTATGCAGATTCAGATTTTCATTGCGTTCAATAAGCAAATTTGCAGTATTAGACGAAGTCCGGGAATTTGATTTGCTAGAGTTGTTCATCTTATGCGTGAAAAAGTCTCGTAAGTGTAGCTGGATTTTGGCTAGAAAAAAGCAAAAACGAGGCACCATGATGACGAAAAAATAAACCATTTCCAACGCAATCCATGTTGTTAGAGAACATACCTCACCAAAGCAGTTTGAGCTTCGAAAGGCAGCAATCTAGTCAACGATATAAGAATTGGAAAAAGAGAAGTGATAGTATTCTTTTCACATAACAGCAACATGTAGAGCTTCAAAACAGAATATTGGAAATTTTTCGAAAAAATCTGTTTCTCGAAATTTGACATTTGAACAAGATTGAATTGGTGCGGTTGACAGAAGGGTATGTTTTTTTCACGACATCTGCTAATTGATAAAAGATGCTCATGCTGTGTGTCAGGCTTTCACTTTCAGTCATCATTCCACGAAAATGCACTCACAATAGACGAGAAAGAATTCACAATGCTTGCGAATTTCCTAGAACGATGCGAATACTGGTGAGCAGTTGCAGAATGACTTCTATCACCATTCTCAAAGCGCTTCTTTTCAACACATGCATTTTGCGAAGATATTACACAACTGTTATCGCTGCTTATCTATGTTTGAATATGAAAAAGAACTTATCGTGACATGCATAGGAGTGATTTTTATTAGGATTGGCTCGATCTGCTAGAGAGGGTAAAGACAACGAGAAAAGAAAGCTGAAAGCTCACTTCTGTTATAATTATTAATACTTTTGAACAGGTCGGAGTACAAAATGAATAATGATGAAGGTAGGGTGCGAAAATAAATTGCGATTAACAACGCCTAGAAAATTGTAGATTATAGACTTCTAAGATGAAACATAGACAACATGTTGATAAAAAACATGCCTCTATATCCGCTTAATCAATCAGACCTCAGAAATAAGGCATAAATATCTAATAAAGCTAATAAATGAATAAACTCGAGCGATAGCCGAGAAAGATGTAGTCAAATCCAGAAATCCACGCTTAGTGAGCCGATGGGCACGATGATAGTCGGTGAAGGGCGGGCTTGGGTCAGTGTGCTCGTTAACCCGCTATTACGAGACCATAGTGGTAGTGATTTGCATAGCAGCACTAATGAATTAAACGATCGACTCGCATGGTAACAAATGGTGACATCCAAAATCTCCTTTTTCTAAGCTCTATGGACTGCTAATACGCTTTTAGACCTGTTTTGTAAAACTGATTTCAAATTTTCGAAGAAGTTAGTCCCAGTATGCTTACGCAAACACGGCTTATGAGAATTGAAGTAAGATCTTTGCTATCTGCTAATATAATAAATTTTTCTCAAAAAATGTAAGACATGTAGCTAACAATAGTGGGATCTTTTCGAAAGTACCGACGTACTCATCCTAAATCTTGCGATGGCTAAATTATGCGAAAGGTGCATAAAAGATGCGCGATACCGCATCCCCGGAATATTGAGAATCTACGTCCATATTTGCACTTGCGCGCTCTCCTTCGAAAATCACACGCTTTCAATATTCTGAGACTCATCGAAAGGACGAAAATCCCCTTATCTCACTTACTTTATCTTACCCCGCTTCATACTTGAAACAGGAATGAAAACGAAAATGCTATGCTATTGACTATTACAGTGCTGCTGCTCGGTGGCAAGAAACCTACTGAGCCTATGAGAGAGAGTTGAAAGAGGGATTATAGTGAAAAGATTGGTGATAAAAAGATGGACGGATGAGAAGATGAATAATAAAAGAGATTGGTAGCTTGATATAAAGGCTAAAATTCAGTGGATGTTTGATGGAAGGTTTTTCGGCTTTCATCCTTTTGACACAAATTATCGGAACTCTTCTAAAAGCGTATGCTTTTCTAGTTCTCTGCATGCGTTCATGACTAGCACCGAATAATGAAATTTGTTTCATTCATTAAGGGATCAAAGAGCACTTCAGCAAGAAGAAAACGACTGGTGCGTGGAAGAAATTTATAGCTTGTCAGCTTGATGTGAACACCTGGCTAAACGTGGCATGTGTGGTGGTGTTAGTGCGAGTGATTCGCAAAGAGGTGTGTGACGTGAGGTATATTGGTGAGACGATGTCGATGAAAAGGACGAGCACGACGACATGAAGTGGGAAAGAGGAGAAGGGATCTCCGAATCAGATGAGTGACTTGCACTTAAGCAACAGTAACTGTGAAGGCCTAACAATACTCGAAAACTAAAAAAAAACATTTGACAGGTTCCAAAATATAGATTCGGTTAAATATCACAAGAATAGGTAATATGAAACTCTGAAGTAATACAAATGCACACGCTGTGATTTGTGGTGGATACGTAGAGGGCCTCCAGAAAACCAGCGTAAAAGCCTCAGAAGACCGAATATTTGTGGAACGATGCAGTATGAGATCGTGGATAATTTGATTTTATGCCATGGAAACCAAGTTTCTTACGCTCACTCTTGAATTTTCTTTCAGCTAGTGAAATACTTCCAGGAACGGCCTGTGAGCTCTGGAGCGAGAAGTTGCCGTGCAAGGCTTCTTTTTCGAGAATTCACCTACAGCGTACTCTACAAATAATTCTAACTGAAAAAATAACGCCGTGGAGTTGCTATATTTTGAGATAAACGAATTTGCATAATTACAGGTTGTCACTCGTTGGCACAGACAAATTATTCAGAGCCTTTTCCTCGTTTCTAAAAATTTTCCGCTCAAGAATATAATGATTATCACTTATTCAGTGGCCAAGAAACAAGAAATTATTGTAGACAGACCATGCCTTATAAGAAAGGCCGGAACTGTCTTCTGAGCCAATGCAACGAAATTCAGGTTGGCGCAGAAGACTCCAAAGGACAATCTGCCGCTCTGAATGGGTCTTCCGAATTCAGTCAAGGTTACTTTGGTATTTGTTGGAGCCATTGAAGGGTCATTGTTGATCGCCAGTCGAGAAGAAAAAACGAGCAGAATAGCCTAATTTGTCTCTATTCAAAATGAACATTTCTACTGTAACTAACTTAATCATGAGGAATAGTCAACTGCTTCAGGGATCCACTTCAAAACCAAGTGTGCTGATTTTCTCTTGAAGAACTCGTTCTCAATTTCTTGAACAAAGTTGCGGTTGGGAAGAAAGATGTGAAGACGGTCACGAAAAGTTATACTAACGTAGAAGATAGTTAATTTTTGACCGACTCTCATCCGTAAGTTCATCATGAAGCTGTTAAAGCGGTCTAATAACATTAATAACTATACAGAAGGAAAATCCACCAAAATGATAGTGGTAATTTGGAAATTCTGTACATTGCTTCTAGAAATTTGATGATGGAAAACAGAAAGATAAGTGGATTCAAACAAAAGGTCACAAAGTTTGATTGTTTGAAACCAAAAGTGTTACGAAAGACCTAAACTATTTAACGTTAACTAAAAAGTATTTTTTTATGTCTGAAGTGAGTCAGATAGCGAAAAGCTTTGAGTGAAGCGAAAAATGAGGATTTGCACGCCTGACTTCATTCACAAAGGAGAACTAATTAATCTCACTCATGCAACAGACGCTCCGCCTAGCTGGAGGTTGTGGTCACCCATTGATTTGGGTAAATGAAACGGCATACGTTAGAAACCAGAATTACATTTTTCTCTCGTAATATCAAACCGATAAAGGATAAAGTGCTCGGCAGTGGTCACTTCACTATGGACTCACCATGCATTTGACTCCATTCATGGCATCAAGAAAATGAACGAACGCACTTCTGGCCAGTACTGTGGCTTTCGAGACCAGTTAATATACCGAGTCAGTGTTGCTATGCTCCTAGACAGTAAGAAGTCATTGTTAGCTCGAGGATGGGGATTGAACTAATGTACAAGTCCGATTACAGGAAAGTTCTCTTCACTTTATGCAGCATATCGATTCGAATTAATATCTGACTTTTACGGATTTGCTAAACTTAAGCCTTCCAAAAATCCAGACACGAATAAGTGTAGTATGACTGCTTGAAAAAGCTAGAAGTGAAATAATTCAAAGGAAATCAGACCTCTTGTGTCGTATTTGTTACATATTAAACGATTTTCGCCTAGCGATAAGAAGTAGTTTGTATTTAATCACTTGCGTTGCTATGTGAAGGGCAACCTTCAGACTTCCATATGAAGTAAAATCTAATATAGAGCAAAGTGATGCTGTCTATATTGTATTCAGCATTGCTTCATAGTTCTGTTATCACACTAGCAAATTTTTTTTCACTCTACTTCCATTTCTTCCAAACTTCCTTGCTAGAAGTCGACCGAGTCGATATCCACCTCAACTACTACAAAAGTTTGTAAATATCCTGTAACATTCGTATCAGTAATAAATGGATGGGAAAGGAATCGTTTTGGAGATTTTTTTCACACTTGTTATTATAGTTAACTGCGCGGATTCCAACACTTCTTGTATCTGGCTTGTTTCCCCGCATTCATCCTACACAGAGATCTTTGAATATTTTGTGCTCTTTCGGCTCCTACTTGAGGATCTCGCATTTTTCAATGTCATTAATTACTGACTGAATGAGATCTCTTTGTAATCCGAGAAATAGCCAGGGCAAGCGTTCCCAGATGCTTGCGTTGGGAGGAGTCAAACCAGTACTTTTGTTTATCACCTTACTTTTTAATACGTAGCATTACTATACACAGCACTACTTCACCCACTCTGGAATGTCACACGAGAAAGTGCTGTAGCATAATGTGATTGTAGAGATGTCAGGAAAACTGAAAAAGTGAAATGTTAATTTTATGATTAAAACCGAGAAAACCTGAGAAACCCTGGGCTGTCGTAATTTCTGAGGGATGCGCCATGCATTCGACTTCAATTTTTAACTTTGTTCAAGGTGATTGAATGTATATCTGGCCTCTACAAAGACTCGCGGAGGCCTCCCTCTGAACCGAGTCAATGCTGCTTATCCTCCCAGACAAGTCTGAGACGTGTCTGGTACCAATTTACCGACCCCGGAGGGATGGATGGCTTGGTGAACCATGAGCGCGAGATCGAACCATTCACCTCGTGTGCGACGCAGGCACCTCTAACCACTGCACCACATGCGCTATATATATATATATATATATATCGAATATGTATAAATCCATACCGAGTAACGCGAGGCTGAAAAAAGACAACTTTCCGAGAAATACAGGGGACTTTGAGGGAGAGCTTTGGATCTTTAATAAATGGGATTTTGGTCATATATTCTCAAGCATATAAAACCATCTATGCACATGTACGAAGACGTAATTTTATAGATGAGATTATCGCACCAGCGTCTTATAACCTTACATACGCGCATAACAATGCTCATTTATGTGAGACCATTATATTGTATACACACATTGAATATGAATGTCAATTTGGTCCCAAGCCTGCAATTAAGTAAAGAGGACGTGGTTCGGTGTATGGGCTACTCATCAACTCCAGAAAAGGTCAACAGGCCTTCCGTAAGTAATTTTGGGGAATTTCTGGTTCCGAAAATGGAGGACGGTTCCCTAATTTTCACAACTTTGATGAGTAATAGAATCAATAAAACACTGTATACGAAGAGTATGAGTGCCGTCGTGCGTTGCATGTCTTCCGTGAACGAAACTTGCTGAACATTTCGAGGGCAAGACAGGGACGAAAGCAGACTCTATTGATGCCGCCTTGAGGCATTCAGTTGCAAGGGGGAGAAGAGGTGATAAAAGCGGTCAAACTGATGCTAGAACGTAGCAAAACTCTGAAACAACAAAGTTGCCTACACATTTTCGGACAGGAATTCAATTAATGCTTTATTTAGAGCTATCACTTAGCACTAGCTATTGATAGCGATCTCGTTCGAAAGAATGTGGCTCCTTCAACCGCTGGCAGTTTTGAAGACGTTGACTTTGACGAGCTGCTAAATGTTCTAAATAAGACTGAATAACCAGTTTTCATGTTTTTGAGCTCCTTATTACATCTACTTCAATAGTGCACTCCTATTAACAATTGGCTGAACGACAGAAGCATTCTTCACATGTCATTCTGCATTAAGAGCTTAACTCATTACAACCCTTCTAAAAACAAGCACCACTTATGAAGAAATCTTCTTTTCATTGGAAAAAAAGCTTCGGCTGATTCTTCAAACTATAATTTCAACGGATTATAGAGGAGAATGAAAGAATCAAAAGGACTACAGTAACAATTACGGTTATCTTCAGATAACAAAGAAATTGAAATTCATTGAAATGGAGACGATGCATTCGCAAGCACTCCATTATCAACATAGTAGAGGGACTACAAGATTTTGATAATCTTCTATGATCACTGCTACCTCTAATATTAAGAAGGCCTTTTCGAACGTTTTCTGCTCTTCGACCTCTAAATTACTCCTCTTAAGTTCAAAACTCAATTAATGAACTAGATACTTCTCGAAAAAAGAGGCTATTTACGGTTGATTATCAGGACAGTTCGAACTCACATACGTGTCATTACGACAGCAACCGAGAAAAAGAAGTCACTCACTCGATGATTTATCACAGGTTTTTGCGCATCGTATTCCTTTTACAAGATTAAAAGAGATGGCGGAATATTAGACAAACACGGCATTACTTTTCCTTATTCAAACCACTGCCGACTAGTCAAAGCAATTTTTACAGAATCCATTATTAACCTCAGGAAGTCTCGACTTAAGCTCTAAGATTGATAGCTGTCAGACTGCGGATGGACGTTGTTCGACTGAGAGAAAGAAGGTGCAAAGGCGGATTAGGGAACAGTGAATAAGCATTAACCCGTCCTTCTTCATACCACAAAATCCACGTTATTGGACTATTGGACCACTCAAGGCATACTTCCAAAATGGCCATAACAACATCGAAATTGGGTAGTAGCTTGTTTGGCTGCAAAGTTTTCAGATGAGTGGTCGGTAAGCCATGTGAATGAATGAAATAAACACCATTCTTCACTCTAAACTTCTGAGTATATTCGCTATAATCTTATCTCAAAATGGACAAATCCTGTATATCACGTGTTGACTTCACTGCACACTTTATACCTAGAGGTTCTATATTCGGTGAATAGTTTCTCTAGCACAATTCTGTGACGGCCGTAGTGTGAGAAAAGCTACATTCAAAACAATAGAGCTATGTTCTTAGTGATGAAATCACCCCTAATAAGGAAGGTGCTAAGATGTCTTTTCGCTATACATCAAATAGTGAGCTGAGGCTTTGTTAATGAGGAAAATACCTGATGTACGTTCTTTTTCTTAGAAGATAAAGCGAAGCTAATGCGCCTGGCTCGATGTATGCCACAGGTGAGAATCAAGACCTCGAGAATTAGACATGGTATCAAACACTCTATGAGCAATATTCGAGAAAAACGCTCGGAATGCGCGACCAATGAAATCAAACGATCTGTAAGACTCAGTTTCATGAACGCAAATGGCACAGAAGAAAAGCCTTCGAGTAAAAAAAGCGCAGTTTGTAGCCAAATGAAAAATTGAAGCATGTTTTTGCGAGAATATTTGCTTTATTATTATAATATATATATATATATATCCTTAAATAAATCGTGGTACAGATTACGCATCTCCATCGACTACTATAAAGATAAAAATATTTCAGGATTTTATACAACTGATGAAAACATATTGAGAATAAAAAGTCAAAGTCTTATGGATATAGCGGAATATACAATATCCTTCAGAGTAAAGACTACCTTATGTTGTTCGATCTTGTGGTCGATAATAAGAATATATTGCGAATGTGTTAGTGGTCAAATCTGTTAAATTGATATTCCACAATTCCATACACTCCATATTTTACAGACTTTGGCCAAAGATGATCCACTTGTTCTATTGTCAAAGGCCCTTAGACCAAAGAATTCAACGACAAGCAGAAAGAAACAGTGTTTTGAATAAATAGGAAGAAGCTTTAATGATTAATTGAAATTTTATGGTGCGATGAAAGACGAAGAGTAGAGAATGGTTCTTTGCTCTTGAATACATCTATGCATGTCTAGCCGGCAAGTGAACATGGTGAGCGTAGCATAGGGATCAGTTGCACAATAAGCAAAGATCCACAAAGGTTGCGTAAAGATGCCTGAAGGCTTTCGAAAACACAGAGCTCACTATACATCTGTCTGGATCGACAGAACACATGAAACAACATATCTTCAAAAATAGCTTTCTCTTCGAGTACATTTCAGACTTCGCTTGGAACAACATAATCTGATAACATATTTTGAGCCTTTCATGAGGCCTTCACGGCACTTACAGTATTCAAGACGCGTGTTTCGCACTACAGCCTTATCAGTTGCACGGTGCTTCTCAATTCAGTCAGTTTCTAGGGGGAAATATCCCCTCTATAGAGAAACTGACGCTAAAATATTTACATTTGCCGCTTACATTTTCGAAAATATTCGGAAAATCTGGCTAATCTTGAGTCAGGAGATGATACTTCCACAACTCCGATCTTCTCAGAAGCAGGAAAGTAAGTGATCGAGGTCATAAAGTCAAAAGTGTCGGTGTGAGTGGTGACAATTCATGAAGAAGCACTATAACAGTACTTCAAAGTATGATCACGTGAAGCGATTTGTTCACAGCGAAATATCTCTCAACCCAGATGTAACTATTCAAGAGAGCGTTGGCGATACGTCATAACAACATGTGGTGGGAAACATCGTCTGTCTTCATTATGAGCAAACCTCCACAAATACACTTGGATCGAATCGGGAAAGGTTGCTACTATACTAGCAATTTCAAGCAGTTCATACGGGTATAAGAACTTACGAGATCAAATGAGATAAGTACCACTGATATGGAAGACTGCAAGAAAAAAGTGATTGTAACACTATATCAATATACTTGATGCCAAAGAGAAAAAAAAGAGGTATAGAGTATTCTGAACGCTTAAATAGCAGTAAAAAAGACTTCTGCGAGCACAGCTGAGTAACATTAAAATTTTTCTTTGCTGATGTGATGTGGCCGAATGGTTGTGGTGCTCGTCGTGGCGCGTATGGAGCCGAGTTTCACCCTCCAACTCTCTCCAGCAGTCAACAACAACGCCATATGGAACTACACAGCAAGGCTATCCTCAAGATTGCAAGCAGTCTCGCCAACTAGTATTCTACGCCGTTCAAGAAGAAGACGATTAGACGAATTGAATACTGGAAGTACTGATATATTCACAGTGAAAAGGAGACACTGTGATGAAGAATCAAATAGAAGTGCTAAATAAAGAAAGATGTCAGTGATCATGCTCGCTGATTTGTGTGACGGGACTCCCTTTTCTAAGTTTCGATTCCTAGAATGCAGTCGGAGCCTACTACCGCCAAGCAGTAACGGGCTTTCACGCATCGGGATTCATACAGTAAAAGAACTGTGTTGCGGATCAAACAAAATGACAAAGTCAAAAATGCGCATCTTCATGAGGGATAGAATATAAGGCAGTTGGCGCTGATGACCAGCACTTTAATCATCCTAAACAAGCCTGTTTAATTTGCTGACCTTCGAGATCTAATATAGGAACCTCTGATCACCGCGCTATATCGCCAAAGGTGTTCACTGCCGCACTGCAGTGGATAATGAAGTCGCTTGATTGGGACGAGAAGGACACACGCGTCAATGGAAATTTCCTCTCAAACCTTTGTTTTGCGGAAGACGTTGTCTTACTCAGCAGAGAATGCTCAAGGGACTCAACGAAGCGGGGAAGAAAATAGAACTATGCATAAATCGCATGAAGACTCAGCTTTTGAAAAACCAAAGGTGCATTGATGAAAATATCAGACTGGATGGATCTTTGGTTACGGAGACCTCTTCGTACGTGTACCTTGCTCGTTCATTGAATATGAAGAGCATTATGAAGGAGGAACCTGACAGAGAAGGAAAGCAGCGTGGGCCGCATTAGGGCCTCTCAAAGAAGCCACCAATCAAATAACGGATCCCCAAATCACGCGCTAACCTTGTTGATTCAACAGTCCTTCCAGCGCTCTGCTATGCAGCGGAAATGTGGACTGATACATCGACCACGCTGAGACTATTGCGGACGACTCACACTCACAGAGCGCTCGAACGATGCCATCTGAAAATCGTGCGGCACTCACAACACCTAGTCGGTTTGCGCAGCTAGATCCCCGCAAGCTATCTCATCTTTGCGACCTAGAAGAACATTTATCAATAGCGAAACACAGATAGGCAGGCCATATAGTAAGAAGATCAGACGACAGATGGACGAAACGAACTGTAGAATGGACGCCACGAGTATACACCCTTCCCGAAGACGACCACCTACATGTTGGGCGGACGTATTCAATAGAAGAAATAATCACCTGTTTTCATATCTGTATTCGCATCAGCTGTATTCGTACCTGCCAATATTCTACTGTTTACGGTCTGAAACTCGTGACAGCGGCCATGCTCGGATGAAACCACCGCCATGGGCGACAATCGCGAGAAGACGAGACGAATGGAAGATGTGCTGGGGTCCTCACAATTTGTGAATACGGATCGTCCAAGTATCCAAGTAAGTAAGATGACCACACTGCACATAGCTCCATGACGAGGTATTAAGTTTCTAAAGCAAAGCCGGGACCAATGGTCGAGTTTGGTCACTTGACGCGAGTTTGATCCTCAACATTCTCCCGCTTTTCCCAATACTTTTCGGCTAGCAATAACCCCTTGTCTAGCTGTCTTCGAGAATACAGAGAGATATGCTTGACCAGTATTATACGGTCATGGTGGAGCCAAGTTCTCAATCAATCGGAGAACATGATGAGAAGATTTAAATGCTGGAAGTAGTGGCTGCCGATCAACGAGAAAAAACTGTGATGCTGTTCAAATAGAATAATAAGATAAGAAAAAAAGGAAAGGCAGAAGTCCTCAGAATTATAGGTATTGTCCTCAGTAAACTAAAAAGTCTCAGTCGAGATTAAAGCCGTGAAACAGAGCCGTTGTGGCCATTTCTGACAGTCGCGTAAGGACAATTCAGAGCTATGTCGATACATTCTTCTCGATAGAGACATAGAATTTCTTCTTTCGATCAACATCTTCTTTTCAGAGTGAAGTTATGTGAAAATCATAACGGTCAGTCTGAGTATAGCAAAATGTGGATAACACTCAAAAATAGTAGTACATATTTGATTCATAATAGTCAAGAAAGTGATATTGTACCCACACAGTAAACTTTCTGTATTTGCTTTAGTTTTTCCACGGCAGGGTGCGATGCAAAATTAATGTGTATGCTCGTATCCTAGCTTTTATGTAATTGTAATGACTCCGATCTACCACACAATTGAGCAGCTCAAGAGATGTGCACTGATATAGGTGGTAAGGATAGATTAGGCTGTTTGATAAGAGAATCACGATCAAAATCAATGTTTTTCTACATGAATGAGCTGAAATACAAGATTGATATAAAGACTATTTTTCGGCTGAGCTCAGTTCTTCTTAACATTTCCTTGAGTCAAAGTTTTCTGATTGTACCTCGCGTCAGTTCACTCATGGAAGAAATGCTGATTAATAATGTTGAAATTTTACATAAGTCGGCTTTCAGAGAAAGTAGGATCATAGCAGTTTGTTTATTCTATTGCTCTCGTTTCAGTATGATAATGTTATAATTATGTATTCAGAGATTTTGAGTAATATCCAAAACTTTCGACGCTCGACGGGAGTTGAATCCACGCTTTATCTATAACTGTGTGCGTGCTACCACTAGACCACCAAGGCCATCGCTACAGTACCATTTTTTCTTCAATTCATCCTAGCAGTCAGCTGTTAACGGGCTTAATCACAGAATCTACACTGATGTTTTTATTTTAATTTTAATCACATTATAGTGTTATGATGTTATAATTACATATCCGAGGATAGTGAGTGTTATGCAAAACTTTTATCCCAGTTGGGGTCGGTTCCGCGTTTTACCCAATCCGAGGGAGATATGGGTCAATTGCGGGTTCAACTCTCAACTAGGTTTAGAAGTTCTGCAGATCACTCACCATCTCTAGACATATAGCTGTAACAAAATATAGATCATTGATATAAATACACCTACCTGCCAGTGCCTATGGGAGACGTTTTTGCTGAAGGAAGAAGTGAACCTATAGTAAACATGTCATTAAGGATGCATAGATGAGGGTTAACATGACAACTATCATGACTACAATATAAGTGTCGCACCATAAGACGAAGGATAGAGACAGATGTCATCATCATTCGAAAAACACTACATGTCAAAACACTTCAACCCGATGTCGTATTTGACATCAGATAAAGCGACCACACTCAAGGTTAAAGGTGGAGGGTAGCTCAATATGTTGGTAAAGCATGCAAAAATTTCAGAATCGTAGAGAGAACATTGTCAAATTTCAGAACCCAATTTAAAAACGGACTGTCAGAAAAAATCTTTATTGTTATAAATAAGAAGGAAAATGTACAGTGATATTACAGAATATTTCAAGCTCGTAAAATTGAAGTAAGTTACGATAAGTGTGAACATGTTGGCAACGGTTTATAATGTACTAAATTTCATCAACTTCTATTGCCTTTTCACTAGAGTTTGCGAGCGCCACGGAACTACATAAAAATTCAAATTCATTGAACAATCAATTTCTAAAAAATGCATGAAATAATTTCCAAATCATGTTCCTGAAATGCTTTTGAGTGTCGAACTACAAGTGACTGCAGCGAGGACTCATTCTCTCATGAAAGTCAGTGAAACAAACAACAATTAAGGCGCTTCAACCCGAAACCACAGTAGAGTGATAAACTCGGGCTGATGCTGAGGTCGATAGTGAATCAGTCATGCTTGACCTAACGAAAATAGTAAAAATGAAAAAGAATTACACAGAAATGTTGTGCCCATCAATGGGGCAGAACACCTGCTGAAACTGGTGACGCATACGAATGGAGTTTCTGAGAAAGAGGTAATAAATGAAAATACTCACATGAGTTGACGTATCATATATGTAAAAAAAACCGCATTAAGACTACGTTCCAAAACTGTTATATTCAGGTTTCCAACTGCGGTAAAGTCATTACAATCATGATGGCGGCGTCCTTTGAAGTATGCACTAAATACTCTGCCAACGAGCTTTACTTGAAATTTTCAAATCCCATTTGACTTAGAAGGACAAGTCACTCTGACTATCCGATTAAGAGATGACCAAATGACAGCTAAGTGAGCAAAGCAATTGTTTTTTATGACCCTCTATCAACACATTTCCTAATGCGCTTCCTGCATTCCAGCTTTGTACTTTATTTTCTTTGCTTTATTTCAATTCGTTTCGCAGTTTTTCTTCTTTTAATTTTTCTAACTGTGCGTGTCTCAGTACTTCTAGCATTTAATTCCTTCTTTTTTTCTTCTAGAACGTTGTAGAATACTGGTTAAGTGTGCCTTCTTGCAAGGAGGGTGATCATGATATACGTAGGTTCAGATCATTGCATCTGTTCATCTGCATCTTTCGCGACACAAATTTTATCCCTGTAAAAAATTTGTATTCACACGTGATTGCGATAGATATTAGTTATGTGCTAGTAAGTACCCGTAGGGCCTTTCAACTTTCAACCAAGGCAAATACATCATCCTACATCGAATATCTTTTCTTATTTCTAATTTATTTTACACAATCCATCTTCACATCTTTTTTACAATTTCCAACCTCTCGTATTGGGCTTGTTTTCTCACATCCATCATCAATGAATTTTTGAACACTTGGGGGTTGGCTGCTGCTCAGGACTTCATAGTTCTTTTTTAATGATTTTCGTTTGACAATTAACAACACTGAATGACATTTTAGGAAGGATAGTCATGGATAAGGCCATTCGCAATGTGCAACTCCACTCGTTTCGTCTCAATGCGATCAAGAAGACCTACATCAGAAGAACTTCCGCTGACGACACTCAACTTGAACCATTGTAGCTCTGATGAAGACTATGGAACCGAAACATCACTAAAAAGAGAACTTTTGTAGAGATCTTGTGTGGTTCACCATAGCAAATTGAATAGAGACTAGCAGATAGAATAGAGAGAATAGAGAGTGTGTTTGACAATCTACACACCTTTATCAATGGGTTTTATGTCTTCTTCCTCTATGACGATGGAGTTTTAGTCTCTCTAAACCTTCCAATTGCTTTTGTTTCTCATAATTGAGCTTGTATACCAAGAATAGCAGTGATTAAAGAAGGTGGGCTTCGTTCACCAAAGCGTAATGGTGCATTGGAACTTTTGTTCTATACTTGACCTTTCTCTGAAAGCACAAGAACGAAAATGCTTAGCTTTTTTGGAACGTTCGCACGAAATACTCAAAAATATATCGAGTTTAAGTAATTCATAAAATGGAAATGACTCAGTAAAACAGTTATGTGCAACCTCAAATTAATATGATAAGTACTCTTCATACTTTTATCAACTCGTGAAGTCTAGATATACTCTAGGTGGGCAAAATCCGTTATATCGTGGGTTTATTGAATAGATATCGTTCCGGTCACACATGATGTACCAAGTTCGGCCGACGGAGGATGCTCTCTTCATATTTAATTACAGAGAAAACTGTTAGAAAGTAGTTTATCTCCTTGACTCCAGAGCTGAATTGTGCTCTCTGTCGGACAAGGCATATCATTAGTCACAGTGGCACTATATGTGCGCTATAACCACCTCACGCGTGACAGAAATTCTGTATTTCCGCGCGCTGCAGTCGACATATGGGAGTACCCACAAAACGGTTCCAAATTTTATTATCATTAGTATAAAGAACATCCATGTGTCAAAGAGTGTTCGTTTTTTGACGCGAAAACAGCATATTTGCGGAGAGTACATGATTTCAACTGTTATATTTATAGATAGACTGTTATTGTTATAGGACATCCAGACAGCATATTTTAAGCCTTTTATGAAGTCTGTTATAAGCACTAATACAGTGCAATACGCGTGCTTCGGCCTTGCAGCCTCGTCATAACACAGTGCCCCTCGTCTTTGCCAATACTTATCGAGGGAGAACCCCTTACAAAGAGGTATCGTCGACGAACACGTTAACATATAAAGGTATTATGGTAATAATACCACCCTTGAGCAGTCCTCTGTTAATCACTGCAGTGTTCTGGTGATTATGTCGCTGGGCATGCAGTGATATTACCCGTGGGTGAAGTGAATTTTCACTTTACTTACAGTGTAACATATTCGTCGACGATACCTTTATCTAAGGGTTTTTACCCACGAGAGGTATTGGCACAGATGAGGGGCACTGCACAACTGACGAGGCTGCAAGCCCGAGACACGTGTATCGGCTCTGAAAGTTGCCAATAAAACACCACATGACATGTTGGTTAAAAATAGTTATCAGATATACAGAGATTTTGAGCGTGGTCTCAAGAAAACATTTCGAAACTAACGTATGACATTCCTAGTATTTCTGTCATATTAGTCATCTGAATACTTAAATATATTTTCGTATTATCTAATATGGATGAAATTATTCTATCAAGCGCGATGTTGATCCTGTTTTTTACTCTTACCAAACCCTTCTATCGTCAAATGGTAAGTGGGCATTCTTGTGCAGAGAATTCAAACATCTAAACACATACGAGTGTTAGTAATCATTCGGAAGCTTAAATCTCCGACTACTGTGCTAAGTAGCCGTTTTAAGAAGACCCTTTTACAACTGCTGTAGAATTCATGACAAATTATGTTTTACACTGGCCGCAATTTTACACTACTACCTTACGGGAAGCAATTCAAAGCATATGAACGTGTAGAGGAAAATTCGTAGTATCCGAGTAGACCGTTTTTTCTGAAGTTTCTTTCAAAGCGGAGGAAAATTTCTTGATTGAATAACAAGTCCCACCCCACATGTCTAACGAGTCAGAGCACCAATCGATCGTCCCCACCCCCTCCCCAGCCCGTAGGTTACCGATGAACAAGCTCACCGAATATGTGAAACTCAATCTTATTTTCCCTGCTAGGCGGTTCTTGCAGAGAATAAGTACAGCGTTGGAATCCTTGAAATCACTCTATCGAATGATAATAATAGTCTAAAGAAGGAGTAATACATGAATGTTTTTCTCTTACAGCGCCATCAGAGGAGCTTATCCAAAAGCAAATACATTCTTGAGTTCTTCGAGATCCATATTATCGAAATACTTTGGTATTCTAAGGAAAGAGTTTTGTCCAGCGATAGTATAAGCAAGATATGAAAAATAAAGCGTGGTCGTGTAAAACATAAAGGATAAAGGATAAAGCTCTCGGCGTTGATCAATCCCTGAGGGATGCGCCATGCATTCGACTTCAATTTCTAACTTCGTTTGAGGTGATTGAATGCATATCTGGCCTTTACAATGACTCGCGGAGGCCTCCCGCTGAACCGAGTCAGTGCTGCTTATCCTCCCAGACAAGTCTGAGACCTGTCTGGTACCAATTTACCGACCCCGGAGGGATGGATGGCTTGGTGAGCCATGTGCGCGAGATCGAACCGTTGACCTCGTGTGCGACGCAGGGCACCTCTAACCACTGCGCCACATGCGCTCTTGTGTAAAACATAATTTAGTTGAATTTCATAGCGTGATAAAAAGGTACTGTGAAAAACCGACCAGCGTAACGCGCTAGCCAAAGATTCAAGCTTTTGAATGATTGCCAACACTCCTATGGAAAATTCTTGTCGAGCGAATGGGCTTGATTCTTCATTTTTCTCCGGATAACCGAAAAGAACCAATATTCTTTATCTTCTATTTCACTTCCCGTGTAATATCTGTAGATTGCTTCCTGGCAGCCACTTAACAGCCACACTGAAATTCAGTCGTTGAAAAACGCTTCAAAATCTCTTCGTGCTTTAATGACTTCATACCTAAAATAACACTGATTAGATAAGAATCACACTTATTACAGTGAAAATATGCCTTCAATAAGCATCTCGAACTTCGCTATCAACCATTTCTGGCATGTGTTCTTACGCTACCACTTGCTCTTTGCTCTTCTTAGTTGAGTTTTCTTGCTGCATATCACTTATTCGTTGAGCAACTTTTCTTCATTAGTCTAATACTAGTATCTACTAAGTGGATCTCTTATTGCCGGTAAAGGTAGCAACTTGCTCTTCATACTATTTTATCTCATTGACTTGGTTGTCGCATCCTTTTGTATGACTATTGGTTTAATTACCCAAACTTAGGGTACTTGCAGATAAGCAGCGTAATACATAAAAATTCGCATGCCATTTGCAAGCCAGCAATGATCCAATATGACCCAATCATTGTGCAACATTTTGTTCCACGGTCAGTTCAATTTTCAAAACTCCTCTCAAGACAAGAACTTAGCGCCGTCATACACCATACCATTTTCTCGTTTACCTCTTTTTTCATATCACAGGACTTGTTATCACATTCATTGCGCCTATCACAGCACTTCTTGCATTCGATTCGTTTCCTTGCATTCGTCCTCTAATAAGCTCATCAAACATTTCTCCTACTGTTTCGCCTGCTGTTTGAAGATATCCTCTCTTCAATTCAAAATGAATGTCGTGCATTGATGGCCCAGTCGATTCTTGCAATGTTCGAGATAGCCGAGCTATGTCGTTTCCACCTGGACTGCAAGAGGACATAGGAGGAAAGGGTCGATCCAGTACCTTGCCCTCTGATAGACTGTTTCACTAACCAGTCCTCTATTCCTAGTCTTACAGTTAAATTCTAAAAGCTCAAGCTGACGCTACAATTCGCACATACAACTCTTACCCATAACATAACAAAGCGCTAGAGGTGATACCTACGTGATATTTTGCAGCTCCCCATTAGCCGGTTGCACATCAACATTTTCCCATGAACAGATCGTCGGCTTCATGCAGATGAACTCTAGAGCATTTTGACAGAAGAAATCCGTCTCAATTAACTCAGACAGTCAAGCAGCGTGATTCATACCAACTGAGACTTCTCAGCTAAGTCATTCTACTCACCTAATCACTCAACTTCTATAATGACCACTCCCTACAGTAGAGTCACCGGACCACCACTGGCCAAGAGGGATACATTGTTTATAAATTCACTCTATTCGGTCGATTTCCTGTTGTCTTTATGCTATGAAAGGAATGGAGGAGTCGTGGCCAAGTGGTTGTGATGCTCGTTGCGGCGCGCGTAGGAGCCGAGCTCCACCCCTTAACTCTCTCGGGCAGTCAACAACACTATGAAACGCCACAGCCTGGCTATCCTCGAGATTGCGAGGAGACATGTTTGACCAGTATTTTACGTGATTCAAGATGAAGGCGAAAAACGAATCGAATGCTGGAAGTTTTGGGGAAGCCGTATAATAAAAATAGACGACGACGGGCTGTCGTAAATAAATAAGTAACCAGCTAATATAACGGAAGTTGATAGGAAAATAAATGCTCAGAAAATTGGCGCAATGGTAGAGCACTCGTTCCGATAACGGGGGAAACGCGCGGAGTTCAACTCCCGACCGGAGTCCAATTTTTGCATATCGCTCAACATCATTGAATATACAGTTGCAAAACCAGAGCAGTGGTCAAATGTGCTCTGCGACACACACACACACATGGTCGATGGTTCGATCCCGGCCCAAGGCTCACCAAGCCCTCCAGGCCCTTCGTAGTCGATGAATTGGTATCAGATTTGCAAGATTCTTCGAGGCTCCACCTAATCCTAAGCAGTGTAGTAGTTGTCCCCCCACGAGTAAACAAGCGCCCTGCAGTAAATATGCTTATTGATTTCTCGCGCCTGGTGCTTGTTTGCTCATTCTGATTTATGTTTTCCACAGAGAGCGCGATCCGCTCGTCTTTACTTCATGTGCGTTGCGAGGAAATCAGCGGGGTTTCTGCTTCAAGCACTTTGTTTTCGAGCTCTCTGGTTGCCTTGTTTCACTTGTTTGTGTTTATTGATTTGTTTACTTGCCCGTCTGTGCATTCCTATTTGATCTACCCGTGTGTTTTTTTGTTCTAAACAAGAAAAGAGAGTAGCTAACCCCGCTTTTCTCGTTGCGCTGAATCATCGCGATTTGCGTGGTGAATCAGGCTCGGTGTTCCAGCATTTTTTCCCATTTTCCATGGTTTTTTCTCCCACCATCGTCTTCCCCCTCCGCCCTTCAAGCTTGTTTTTCTTGAACATTTTTTCGTTGACTCGTTTCCCCGACATCTTCGTCTCATCCTAAGAGCCTACAGATTCGGGTCGAAGTCGTTGAAACGCCAGCTGTATATATCATACGTATCGATCGGAAGTGGCAGGAAATCAAAGAAGTATCGAGTTCCAATGTGTTCTTACCATTTTTCTCCTCTCACTATACATCAGTGACTCGAAATGGAGCCTGGTGCTATGTAATCGTCAAAAATCCCTTATTGAACTGCTTTTCTTAGCGGTGGCGTGATGTTATAACTATATGGCCAATATTGCTGAGTGGTAAGCAGAGTTTTGGACGTTGATGGGAGTCGAACCTGCGAGTCTCACGATTTGCGGATGAGCGCGGTACTACCACTGCGCTACAGAAGTGGTGACCCGCGCTAGTTCAACTCCTAGTCGAGGTTCGAAGCTTTGCACAACCTTATCAATTTTTGTCGCTATTTTGAGCCGTCTTCGCAAACGGATGATTGCCGGAGATAGTTGGGGATGGGGATTGGTCCCACTTGCGCCGTGTCGAGCATCACAACCACTCGGCCACGGCTTACTTTTTCTGCATATACTCACACTACCAGGGTTTCGAGCTGTTCTTGTCGTTAGTGCTGTTTATAGTGTTGTAATGGCTCATCTTCAGCGATGCTTTGTTTTATGTTTTGGTACATAATAAAGTTTAATGGTTTTCGCTTAGGAGTGGAACCATGGGAGCTGAGAGCTCGTCATCGTCAACGGGCTTGATTCGGAGTTTCAGCACCAGCCAAGACCACCAAGTCGCTCTTCAGTTCGCCTTCTTCAACGTCCTTCTCTTCGTCTTGGTGAGTTTTTGCCCGTTCGCTTGATTTCTAGGATTTTTTTTGAATAATCAATCGCAATTGATTTATTTGACCGCTCGTTGCGATGGTATGATCTTGTATCAAACCCAATGATGTGGAGTACTGTGCAAAACGATTGCGTCGGCCGGGATTCGAACCCAGATCCCACTCTTTCCGGGAGCGTATGCTAACCGTTGCACCACCGACGCTCGTTTTTGCACAGCACTCTTTTTATGCTATAACGCGTTATGTGATTTTTTTTTTGACGAACAACAACTCTTAGTTTAACAGCTCGGTAGCTTTCCTCTATTCGCACGCAATTAAAGATCAACTTGTTGGACCCAGTGTCATTGTACACTGTGCCCTCACCACTTAGCACATACGCCTCCCTCTTTGCTACAATGCAGGGCTTAATGTGGGGCGGGGGTCACTGATGAGGAGGACGAGCCTCCGAAACACCGGTGTATGGCCCTGGCGTACCAACCTCGTTTTAGGCTGAAACCATTCTTCTTTGGATATGATTTTGAATGATTATAACGAGGTTAAAAAAACAGTCGATTCAATGGATTAGGTTTGGTCTACCAGCCGAAACATCGACTGATGGTGATGGACCAGTGTCATAGTACACTATGCCATCACCACTTACCACATACGCCTCCCTCCTTGCTACAATGCAGGGCTTAGTGTGGGGCGGGGGTCACTGACGAGGAGGACGAGCCTCCGAAACACCGGTGTATGGCCCTGGCGTACCAAACCTCGTTTTAGGCTGAAACCATTCTTCTTTTTTGGATTTGATTTTGAAAGATCAAGTTGATTTTCGGAGTGCACTTTTTGTGCTTTGGCAGTAAAAATAAAACTATTTTTCCACTCGGTAGTTTTCGCTGAGCAGAGCTTTTCTTCCAGACTTTCGGTAACCATTCCATAGCACGAATCTCGGCAATTTCAATGGTGTGCTTAGTTTTCAAAAAGGACTTCCTGGTGCGTTGTTGCAGCCAAAAGAAGATTGCGTTTCACACTCGCCGCGCATTTCTTGTCGGCAGTGGCTTGATGCCGCGTGCTTCGAAATCCCGTCCACATACCGGAGCAATGAATGCGCACTGCGTGTGAAATGCAACTTTATTTTCAGTATCATAGCGCAGCGAAAAATTGTTTCGAGAAACCAAATAGACCTTCAGAATTGTTGAGGTTTGAGCTATCGAATGATTGCTAAACGTTTGGGGTAAAAGCTTTGTCCAGCAAGAAATGCTTGAGTGTGAAACATAGTTCTACTCGTACTGTCACAGCGTGATAAGCAAGTAATTTTGAAAATCAAATGCACCATTGAGATTCTCGAGATTTGGGCTATTGAATGACTACTGAAACTTCGGGAAGAAGTACAAAATAAAAGCGTTTTTCTCATGAGACTCAAAATGGGACGGCACAGGGGAAAGTGCTAACCGCTCTTTTAGCGGCGGTACGATGTTATAAGTATCTATTCAAAAGTGGTGAGTAGTATGCTAAGTTTCAAACCGCAGACAGGAATCGAACCTGCATTTCCTCTTTCCGGAAACGCGTGCTAACTAACTGCACTAGGTGAGGCTCCTGCTCTACTGCCACTCTTTCTGCAATACAAGATATCGATCTGTCAGCAGCCGGCCGTCAACGTTTTGGTTCAGCAAGCACATATGGGCTTTGAACACATTTACGCTGGCAATGTGGAATGTACGTAATCAGAGCTGAGCAGGAGCATCGATAGAACAATTGATTAGCACGCGCCCCCGGAAAGGGTGAATGCGGGTTCGACTCCGAACTGTGGTTCAACGTTTTTCGTAACACTTGACATTGTCAGATCTCCTTGCTTCTTGAATATCTATGTTATTCAGTATAAATGTAATGAGTAAAGTGATTTTCTTCGGAATTATATGAGGCGTTGACGTCTCCGAAAGATTAGTGGTACAAAAAATATTGATTGATCTATGTTGAGGTTATATAAAAGTCATGGTTTTTATCTATGTAGGCCGAATTTTTGATCAAAATTTTTTGCTTCTTTTCTTTTTTGTTTGGCCTGTAATCTTTCTAATCTCTTTAACTCCTTCGGTAACTTGGACCCACCTCTCCTGCATCTCTAACCCCCAGCGTGAGGGCGCACTGATTGTACTACTGAATTATCTCAATTGTATTAATGTTGTAATTTTCCTATACTACGTTATATGTAGAGATATTACGTTGTTATTAGTAGGTAAATAACAATGGTAATACAGTGGAGTTAATACAGTAATACATTCAATGCGGTCCCACGTGGGGGGTTAGAGATGCAGAGGAGGTGGGCCCGTGGCTTCGAAAGGGTTAATCTTGGACCAGACCTTATGACTGTCAGGTTTTGGGAATTTCGATGAGCGGTAAAATGTGAAAAGCCTTTGTCTTTCAGACTGGTATATGTCTTTGTGGACTATTTGCCCTCTACAAGATGATGTACATGTTTCTTTCACCAATGATGTGGGCCGTTCTCGTTGGCACCGTATTGTTCCCGTTCAAGAAGACCATCACCAGCATCGTTCAAGGTATCATTCTTTGTCAGGCTGCTCTTTTAGTGCTCTTATTTCTTTATTCTATGCCATTAACGCATAACTTTCCCCACTTCATTCGGCGATTTTGTTTTTTTATTGAAGGTTGGCTTGACAAACTTCAAGAGAAGAACCGAACTTTGGCGATGGGATTACTGAATATGCCGTTTTCTACTTTCAGGAAATTATCTGATAAAGTCTATACCACCGCAATGAGGTGAGTTTGTTTAGCACTGCTAGCCAGAAATACTATTTCGATAGATCTTTTCATCATTATTGTCAAGTCATGACAAGTTGGCTCAAATAATAATGAAAAGATCTATTTAAATTTGAGCGTGGTCTTAAAAGAACACTCGAAATAAAGGTATAATATGATAAAAATACCAGCCAAAGAGCACTCGAGTGCGCAAACCCTCTGTGTTAGGCGAAAATTTCGCTTGACATAGAGGGTAAAACGTTCGTCTTCGATGACTCTTTGTAAGGGGCGCAGAGCTCACGAGAGAACTGACTATAAAAATATTGAAAGACGACGGGTTCTGCCCGACTGACGAGTCTGTAAGGGCGAAACACGTGTAGGGCTGTACAAGAGGCCTTACCAGACCACATGACAAGTTGGCTCAAGTAATAATGAAAAGATCTATTGAAATGTAAGCCTGCTCTTAATTAAGCACTTGAAATAAAGGTGTGGTACTATTTCGATTATCCTTTTCTCGCGCATGCTGCTAATTTGGGCATTTGAACATTTGGACATTTCAAATTCAAATAAATAATGAAAAAGTTGTAAAAATAATTGAATTGAAACATAGTACATGTTTAAAATTAGGTTTGGAATTTGAATGAAGATTGTAAGAATTTCTTATGAACTGTCCTTTTCTCTATTTAAAACCTCCACGAGTTTGGTACTTCTTCCTCAAAATTTGATGGCTAACATTTCGGTGGCAACGCCTTCGTCAGAGCCTAGACGTGCACATCGTACATACCATACGTGATTATTCGGTCAATATATCGTATACATCAAGAATCCAATAGAAAAGAAATCAACAGTCTAGTCATTCTGAAAAACCCCGCCTTATTTACAGTTATCTGAGAGAGTTCACTAGTCTTGTCATCGCTCATATATCTGTGAATAAGGTGGCGTTTTTCAGAATGACTAGACTGTTGATTTCTTTTCTATTGGATTCTTGATGCATACGATATATTAGCCGAATAATCAGGTATGGTATGTATGATGTGCACGTCTAGGCTCTGACGAAGGCGTTGCCGCTGAAACGTCCGTCATCAAATTTTGAGGAAGAAGAAGTACCAACCGTCAGCAAGTTTCAAATAAAGAAAAAAAACAGTTTGTAAGAGATTTGATATTTGTTTAGTCATGCCGAGGTTTAGAGAGAGTCGGACTTCTTGACTATTTGAATGTTTTGGAAGCCGACTTTTCTCAAACTTCATTATTACCAATCAATTATATTTCTGTATTGCCGAGAACTATAAGCGCGAAGTTCACTATATTATTCACAGGAATATGAATTGATTTTATCTGTTTATTGAGTTTTCCGCCTTTATCACTTTTACTCATTGATCTACTTTACTTGGTTAACGTTTTGACGTCTTCGCCTTCTTCGTAGCCGACTATTATCAGGTCTTTCTGTAAGTTTTGGCACTACAACAATAAACATCAAATTTATTAGCCAGAAGTAATTACAAATGCATGCTTTGGTTTAAACGTTCAATTTCATTGTTTCTTGCGAACATTTTTGTCATACAACTTGCCTATTCTTGTTTTACCGATGGTAAGCTGTCATGGAGAAAAATTCCCTTGCTACTCGTGCACGAATGGCGCTTAGGAGAAAGTGCTAGTGAACCAGTGAGCAAGATTATTGAGCTTGAGGTGATGATACGGTTACAGAAAGGACGGCTAAGAAGTGGTTAGCAAAGTCCAGAGCTGGAGAGAGCAGTCTGGAGGATCAGTCGCGCTCGGACCGTCCACAGGAATCTCCGTCAATCTTGCGCGCCGCTTCACTCGCATTCTCCCGTAGGCGCCATCCGTGTATGAGTAGCAGGAGAATTTTTTCCCAGGATAGCCGCGTTTTGAACAAGCATAGGCAAATTGTATGCTAAAATATTTGCAAGAAAATTCGCAATTCAGTGATACCAAAATCATGCAAATACAATTATTTTTGGTCTATAAATTTGGTGTTTATTGCTTTATTGACAAAACTTTTGGAACAGCCCAATAAAGTGTGCTATATTTTTTATTCAGCTCGACGGGTCTTCAAATTCTCTGTGCTTACATCGTTTTGAAGATACTGACATACGAACGTACATTTGTCTATGGAATCTCCTGTATGGGGCGTATTTATAGTTTCACCGATGATTTCATCGAATTCTACTCGGCTAAATGGGTGAGAGATTTCAGACTGTGAAGTCCCCCACCTTCACACAATGTGTCATTTCCTGTGTATCTTAAGGTATTCCCTTTGATGCTGATCTACTTCGGTGCATATGCATCATGGATTTACGTTCAACAAGGAGCAACTGTCAATAAGAAGGTGGCAAGGGCTTTTTCCGTTCCCATATGGTGGGTTTCGGACACTGCCCTCATCTCTTCTGTTAGAACGAAAAGATATTTCGTTGTTCAAGGGTCTACGCACTCGCATGTATCTCGTCATATTTCGGCGTTTTCAAAGCAGCTGTTTTCGGAGCCTCGGCGGCGGTCTTGGTTCTGCTCTCGGCTGGAGCTTGGGATTTGGAAGATGCGCAGGTGTCAGGTGGAGATGTCTACGAGGTTATGCCTTGCTTTGATGTGAGCTAAGACGGTCCACAAGTTCATTATTTTTAGAAAGCGAGAAAAAAGACAATGTTGAGCATGTGGATGGAGCCGTTTCACCCCAATTAGACGGTTATTTCACATCTTGTCTTGTTGTTTCTTCGCATTTTATGGATGATTCTTGCATTTAGTTTTACAGAACAACTTGTACATTTGTTTAGACCTACCTACGGCTGTTTCTATCGATAAGGCACTCGGTAGCGACTCACTTATTCTGATGATCGCCGGCTTATGTGCGTTGTCCTGGCTAGTGCGCCACGACGGGGCTCTCATTCTTATCATCATCCCTTACGTATTTGCCGCTTTCAGGAGAATAGGTGAGTACTTGCTGATTCGTTCTTGAATGAATAGATACAGTCCGACTTCGATCGTACCCTGAGGGATGCGCTATGAATTTGATTCCATTCGTCGCATCATAGAGTTGATTGAACCCATATCTGACCTTTACAATGACTCACCGTGGACTGACGTATCGAGTCACTGCTCTTATCTTCTCAGACAAGTCTGATACTATTTTACTGATTGCGGAGGGATGGAGTGCTTGGTGAGCCTTGAGTGTGTGATTGAACTATCAGCCACGCGTACATCTCTGAGCACTTCTAACCACTGCGCTACACACGTTCTATTTTCGGGAGAGACATGTTTGAAAGGGTCAAGTTGGTTGTTGTTTTTATATATTGCTCATCAAGTAACCTAATTAATGGTTGCTAAGGAACCAACGTCGGTTTTTGTGCGAATATGAAGGCTGCGTTCAAGTCAACTGGTGATAGCTTGTATCCTCATGTGAAGAAAATTGTCGATATCATGGTTTCTGGATCCCTTCGCCAATTTGTCAAGGTAGTGAATATGAGTTTTATTGCAGCTTCACCCTTTCGGGACCGTGTACCAAGGGGTTTGCATCTCTAACTGACAGTTCTGGACGTTCTACTCCACCCTCCTGTGCATCATTAGCCCCAAGCGTGCCCCTTCTAGACGCAACAGCCCGCCATTGACAGACATAGCAGTGTGCCACTGTTAGATGCAGCATGCTGAGGAGTTGGAGACGCAGAGGAGGTGGAGCAGGTCGTCCAGAGTTGCCGGTTAGGGAGCAGAGGTCTTGGATCCACGGTCCCGAAAGGACCGAACTTTTTTCATGCATTCGGTTCCGGCTTTTTCAAATACAAAAGGTCTCATCCACTCCCATAGTTTTCTCGGAGCGTATCTTGACCGTAAAATCTACGTAGTCAAGGATTTGCTGATTTTTCAAACAATTTTCATTATTCAGGTGTTGTTTACATCAGATCAATTGCTGGTGACATCCCTACATTCAAAGATGGATGTACTATCTTCTGTAATGGTGATGGGTCTTCTTGCGTTTTTCTGCTCTTTTTACCTTGTTATTCGTCGGATTTCAACTCCATAGTGAAACAGTTAGCCTTGTAAATCTACATTGCTCTTTATTTGTAGTGCGAATGTAACCTCATCTGATTCAGGTGCATATTGCTCGGCTTACTAGTAATGTTGTAAGCTCACATCCAGACTGGCTTCGAGCCGCGGTGAATTATACAGAAGGTCAACTGGAAGACCATGATATCAATATTGATAAGTATATGGAACAGGTATTTTTTTTGCAAATGCTATTGATGTCCTAGAATTTAATACCGCTGAAGGAAGATCCAAGATTCTCAGTGGTCCAAACAAACATTTTGCAAATGGGTTATCAGTCGCGATTGTTCATTTCGTATGACACAGGATGCACAGTGGTTAGAGGTACCCTGCAACGCACATTTGGTCGATACTTCAATCACGCGCTTCGGACTCCAGATTTTCTATCCTTCTGGGGTCCGGAAATCGGTATTGGACCTGTTGGGAGGATAGCAGAGCTGAGTTGATACGTTTCTAGACCACCACGAGCCAGTGTAATGACTAGATATGCATTCAATCACCTCTGTCAATGCTTAACTCTTTCACCCCGGCCGCTGTGAGAGAAGCGACATCGCGCTGTCGCCTTCCCATGAGACGCAACGCCACCATTATCAGTGCCACGCATGTCTGGCTGTCTCCGCCTGCTTTCCTACAAGGACGCCGCCTTTACGGTACCTGAGTGAGATCTGACATCGCGTAGCCTGCTACGAAACGTAGCACGTTGGCGTCAAGGAGTTAAAGAGGTAGGATATATGGCGCATCCCTTAGATCGACGTTGAGAGCTCTATCCTTAATCTCTTTCATGACGCAGTTGATGTGGTAGTACATTTCAGAAATTTCTACGGAACACCCTTCTTATCATTGTAAAAAGACTTATAGAATAGAATAGGGGTATGTGGTTAAGTGAAAAATAGAAAGGATGGAGCTTTCGGTTATTATAAATCCCCGAGGAGCCCGCCACTGAGTCGACTTTGCCTAACACCGCTTGAGGCGATTAAATGCCATCTAACCTCTATAATGACTCACGTTGACCTATCGATCTATCAGTTCAGTGCTGTTATTCTCCCAGATGATTATGGCCACTTCGTTGACCGTAAAGGGTTGAATAGCTTGGTCAGCCTTGAGTGCGGGAACGAACCTTTACTCATCCATTGTTCGATCATATGTATCGCAGAGCACCACTGCGCCACACGCGCTTTTACGATTAGGTACGTATTGTCAACAGAACGTTCCTAGTTATTTTTTTCTCGTATTAGGCTTATCAGCAAGGTCGCACATGGTTGGCATCAAATATACGCTCGTTGGCAGATCCAAAAGATGGTGTTAGGGCTGATATGCTTGAGGCGCAAGTTATGAAGGTATAGCAAGTGAAATTCTCTGCAAGTGATATTTTTAATCTTTCTATTTTTGAAATAGTTAGCTGAGAACACTTGGCAGAAGTTTTTATTGTAGATTGTTGATAATCTGTATAAAATGTGGGAAGAGAGGAATAATGCACCGAAAGGTATGTCTACATATTGTATTCCCCTTTTTCTTCTTCAAATGGCGTATCGTTCAGAGACAACTCCGAATCCGTTACGTGGAGAATGGAAAAAGCAGTTGATGTCGATCACAAATTTCAGCACATTGAAAGAGGAAGTGATTTTTATCGTCAAGGAAAACCTCGATACGTTAACGGGTGTAAGTACTATATAATTTACTAATTTTCGCTGATTAATTCCTTTAGAGTAATAGTCTTTTAGGTAGCTCGTTCTGTATGGACAGTTGTCTCTGTCAATCTTTTCTTCATATTTTCACTGATGACCGCTCTTGCAGGCTTAATTCTCAGTTTTGGGATGGACATTATCAATCTTATCATTGAAATAGTGAGTTTAAGCAATCCCGTATAATAATTCTCCTATGGAGAAAACATCTAATAACATTGAGCCGAATACAATACTTTGATACCAGACGGCAATTGACTCGATGTTCCACCTATATGGAGAAGGGCGCACTACGGCTACACCACTGAGTCAGTCCATCGCTTTGTTACTTCTACTTTGATATGAACTATCAAGGCTGTCGACAGCCAATCCATCAAAGCGATGGATTCTTTCTGATCAGGAGGGAACCGAAAAACCGATCTCATTTCGCTGGAGAGAAACTTTTCACAGGAGTGTTAGTGAGCATTCGAACGTTGAGAATTCAGGCTACAGCCCCACGTCGCCGGTTTTTCATAACCAACTTTATAACGCTGTAACATCTAGAATAAAATCATATTTTCATAAAACCTTGTGTTGTTTTTCTCTTGTCTCGCCTATATTTCGTTGGACAAAACTCCCTTTCCAGAATGCTAGTGCTTGAACTATAGAACAAGCTTTAAAGAACTCAAAAATGTGTTCAAAATGTTTTAGAAAGAACCTTTCAGAAAGCTCGTTTGGTCTTTGGCTTAAACCTCACCGAACAAAGCTCTTTCTTTAGACCATGTAGTCATCTGATAGCGTATTGTTTTCTAATCTTAGCGATGTGCTTATTTTCTGAAAAAAAGGTATGCCAAAGAAAAAAGTCGACTTTTACATCATTCGGCGATTGTTTACTAGCTGTTCGACAAGGCGACGGCCGTGACTGACGACGTAGCAGGGGCACGGCGAGGCTGGACGATTGACATATTCATATACAATCGGGAAATTTCCTTCCGCTTTGAAAGAAACTTCGGATAAAACGATTCAGTAGATACTAAGAAAATTTCTCTACGAATTAATAAGCTTTTCGGCTTCCAGCGCTCGCGTGGTAAAAATGATGGCGAAGGACGAATGTGAAACATAATTTTTTATTTGGATACTACAGCGTTATATGGGGGTGCTTTGGAAAACCGGCAACGTGGGGCTGTAGCCTCAAGTTTCAGCTTCGAATGGTTAGTGACACTCCTATGAACACTTCCTCTCCAGCGAACGAGACTAATTTTTACTTTGTTCTTTCCTAATCAGAAAGAACCAAGGGCTGATTTATGCCTACCACAAAAAACTCGTTGAAGGTTTGTTGCTGATAGTTACGATAGTTTATATCAAAGCAATTGTGGTAGCTAGCGGCGCCTCAGTGGTGCAATGGAAGTATGCGTTCTCGGTATGGGTGAAACGCGTGTTGAACTCCCTCCTCAGGTCGGATGTACTGTATATCACTTGATATTCATATATATATATATATATATATATATATATATATATATATATATATGTAGGACATTGTAGCACTGCTGAAAAGCAGTAGAATAAAATTTATACGCGTGATTTCCTGTTTTTGTAATATGTGCTCTTACTATAGGTGGTATTTCTGACAATGGTCTACTATCTTCTATCTGCCTCGCGTGATAGGTGGTTACCTATTCAGTGGATCAGTAATTTAGCACAAATGGCATCTCTTACTTCAAACGAAATAAAATCAAGCACGTCGGTCACGGAGTACGACTTAACTAATGCCATTGAGCAAGCAATCTCGTCAGTTTTCTTCAAAATCTGTTCTTTCGTATGCTTCAAGTGAACTTCACTTTAGGAATGTTGAGTCGTATGCAAAGTTTCAACCCCAGCCAAGGGTTGAACTCGCATCTCGCCTATGCCTGGCGCGTGTCACCACTGCACTATCGGGCCACCGCTTTGCTCCCACTGTAAATAAAGAACTCATATAGATTAGTTAGTAGCTGTCCGCTTAACAGAGATCAACGTCGATATGTGCTTGTCAAACCAAACTCGTTGAAACTTGGTTGCTGACAACTATGATAGTTTGTATCGAGGAAAGAGTGGTAGCAAAGCGGTGATCTCGGTGGTGTAGTGGTAGCACGCGCCCCTCCTTTGGGTATTTCACAGGTCCAACTCTCGCCGGGGATCGAAAGTCTTGCATGCCACTCATCTGTTACATATATATATATATATGTATATATACATATATATATATATATATAGTTGTATATATTCACTTTATCCCATTGTCTTCGTGAGTTTTATACATTCTTATGGCTCATTCTTTAGTGGTGTCTTCGTGCTCTCCTCCAAAATGGCTGTTTTCTATGGTCTTTACACATATTTCGTGCACAACCTCTTCGATCTGAATGTGGTTTTTGTTCCCTGTAGTGAGTTGCTCAATCGTAATAATTCAGCCTCATCCAGAACGTGTGTGGCGCAATAGTTGAAGGTGCTCGGCGGCACACAGTGGTCGATAGTTCGTCCCCACGCTCAGGGCTCACTAAGCCAGCCTTCCATCCCTTCGGAGTTGACGAACTGGTGCCAGACTTGACTGGAAGGATAGCAACAGAGTGACCTGATACATCGGTAGGGCACCACGAGTCACTGTAAAAGCAAGCAATGCGTCCATGCACCTCAAAGAATACTTGATGGAATCGACTACATGGCGCATCCGTCAAGGATTGATAAACTCCATGAGCTTTATCCTTTTAGTCTTTATACTTAGCCAATCTCTCAGGTACATACTTTTGTTCTTCAGCTCTTGCTGCCATATTTGCTGCTATCCCTATCATGCCACCTTACATTGTCAGCATACTGGGGATAATTGAATTATGGCTAGTAAGTTCATTTGAATAAAGAAAATTTCCATTTGTTACTAATGCTTTTCAGTTTTCTACTTTTGTATAAACAACTTTGTCGTCATTATAATGCTCTTAGGTGCGAGGTGAAGTCTCAGTGGCAATTGTGTTCACCTTGATATCATTCGCTCCACGTATGTTTGCAGATGCGACTTTCTACAAAGAAGTGAAGTGGGTGTCCTTACTTTTTGAAGGAAGCCTTCAGTTCCCTTATCATTCATTACAGATTTTCTCATCCTTATATCACTGGTTTGGCAATCATCGGAGGCATGTATTGGCTAGGATTCAAAGTACGTCACAGATATGCTTTTGAAAATTCGTCTAATGAGTGTGTTTTAGCTGTAGATTCAGGTTGGATGTCGTTGTATGTCTGAGACTGAATATTCTAAATCTTCAGGCATTTCATAATTCTCTCACTCAAATTTACATGCCCACCCTGTGTTTTGATTTGTGTGTTCATCGCATCTCTTCGACATATTGGATCGTTCTACAAGTTGTAACTCTAGAGCAGTAAACACCAGATTTCTCAAACAGAGTAATCGAAATTGCATGGTTTGGTATCGTTTGATTGTGCATTTTCTTGCGAGTATTTTAGCATACAACTTGCCTATGCTTCCTTTAAGATGAGATGTGTTGGGAACTTATTCGCTTTGTACTCTTGTAGAATGGCGCATAGGAGAAAATGCTAGGAAGAGGCGCGCAATATTAATAGCATTTGGGTCGATGATGCGGTTGCTGAAAGGACGGCTAGGAAGTGGTTCACGAAGTTCGAAGCTGGAGAGAACAGTCTGGGGGATGAGTCGGGCTCGGGACGTCCACAGGAAGCTCCATTGATCTTGCACGATGCTTCAGTTGCATCTTTCCCTATGCTCCATTCGTGCATGAGTAGCAAGCGAATTCGTTCCCAAAACAGCTCCATCTTGAAGCAAATATAGGCAAGTTATATATCAAAATGTTCGCAAGAAAGTGCGCATGGAAGATACCCAAATTATGCATCTTCGCCCACATCTGCCTTGTCAATTTGCTGTTTCTTGCTCTAGTGCCAAAACTTATATAGCGACCATATATAGTGAATTATATGCGCTCAGTGCGAAAACAGCGGCTGGTTTTGAACTCAACTGTCATAATTACTGCTGAATTCTGCTCATTCTAGTAATAGTCATGCAGACTACAAATTTTTGATCTTAGGCGAAAGTTCGTTTGTTTTATATTTTTTCCCATTTTCCATCAAGACTGGCTGCAGATGAATTATTGGAGTCTTGCCATCAGGAAACGGAAAATGTTCTCAAATATCTTAAGCGTGTTTCTCGTCGCCTCTTTTGCGCGGAATATTTTTGAAATTTCAATTTCTCTTCTATGGTGTGAGGAAATTCTGTTCTGAACGCGTGCAAATTGGTCGAAATTATCTTCGGCTGTTGAAGATCATCCTCGGGCGTATATGCGTTAGTTAAACTAATTGCTGTCAAAGGTCGAAGTGTGTCTGTGCTTCATCGTCTTTGCACTAGTACGATCTAATAGTTGTGTTCCATCTTTTTCCAGCAAACTTGCTTTGTGACATGAAGGCATCGCAGCACATAAGTTTGCCTTTTTCCATTTCATATCATCAAAATGTTCTTACGTCACTGGGGAATTGAAAGGAGTTTAGGTCGTTCAACAAATATTCATTTTAGGGTGCGATAATCGGTCCAATCGTTCTTTGTTCCTTCCTTGTGCTTGTCAACGTGTATACGGCAGTTGCGAGACCATATGGAGAGAAAATGAAAACGACCTAAATCGTTAAAGAGTTCTAAGATGAGATTAGAATATGCGTATCTAGGCTCCTACAGTATTCTTGATACGATCCTCTTGTACATTTCTCAGCAGTTTATTTCTCTATGTGCTACGCAAGTTGTAAATATTCATCAAGTCATAATTACTGCTTAGGTTTTTTTGCGTAAGTTGCTTGATTGTTTAAGTTTTATCATATTAGTCCACCCATTTGCATAATATTACCCATGAGTGACTGGTTTTTTTTGGAAAGTTTTTTGCTATCGACCGCTTTCTTACAGACCCGCTCAAAACGATTCTTTTTTTTTTGGAAAATTTTTTTTCTATACAACGTTGTATTTGTGCTTTTTGATCTATTCTCTCCACAAAGTATCTTTTCGTGTTCAAAGAAAAATTCCACCTGCACAGGGGATGACTTAGTGTTTTTTTTTTCAAAAGTTCGAATACGCTGTATTATTTCTGTTATTTTTCTACTGAAACGTCATGACATATAATAAAAATTAGATTGAGAAATTCTGGCTACATTCTGTCTTCACCAAAATTTTTTTGTATTATTCCAACTGATTTGCAGTGCGGTTTTGTGTGAGACAGTTATGGCGATTTCTTATGTTACAAATATAATTTACTACTTAAAGTTTGACGCATCTATCTGACGCTCTTGCCAAGGAAAAAGAACGGCTGAAAGGAAATTGAATTGAGGTCAAAGCACGCGGGTCCAGCTCCCCTTCATGTAAAAAGAGTAAACACATATTGGACTCGAAGTTTCCTAATGTCTTGTGAATTCATGGACGAAGAATTTCCCACAAATTGAATACAGCAAGTTTTTCAGTGACATTCTTCAGATGCGCCATCTAAGTCTAATTACTCTCTCTCAGTTACAATAAAATATTCGAATGAAATGCTAATGAGGAATGGAAGATTACTAAACATGATTCTCAGTGAGTGTGCTACTAAATTATTTGTTGAGCTACCAGAATACTGTTCATTTGACCGCCTCTAGCGGTGGCATGATGTTATAGTATACCCAATGATGTAGAGTGATGTGCAGAAACCTCTGCGTCAGCTGGGATTCGAACCCATATTTCACCTTATTCGGGGTGCTGGTGCTGAGCCGTTACACTACCGACGCCCATTTTGACACCGTTGTTTCTCTACGTGGGTTTAATGTCGATAGCGACTACCCACGTTAGACCGTTGACGGTCGGCTGCTGGCAGATAGACGCGCTGTGTCGTAGAAAAATGGTGGTGTCAAAACGGGCATCGGTAGGGCAACGGTTCAGTATGCGCCACCGGATAGAGTGAGATGTGGGTTCGAATTCCACCTGATGCAAGGGTTTTTGCACACCACTCTACATCATCGGGTGTATTTGTTGAGCTTTATATATCGGGATGGTGGAAATGAATTTATTATGATTTTCTTCCGAGCAGAAACATTCTGAAGACATCAGTATATTTTCTCTAACTTCAGAAGTCATTTATGCCCCATAAAGAATGCTTCTGAGTTTTAGGCGAGCTTATAACCATTTGCTATAAAGAGGTTTGCAAACTCAGTTGCATCTCAAAATTAAGAATGAAGATGTTTCTTTCTCGCCGGAGTTCCATGGGAAACAGATCCAAATATCATTCCAGATGCATCAAAACTATTTTTACACTTTGATTTATTTACCGAACAGTTTCTTTACAGGAAGGAGAAACGTGCAAAAATAGAATAAAAAATAAATACAATTCTATCTCAAAAATCATCAAATGCACTGAATAGCATTACTTTCGACTGTTTATACACACTTCGCTCAAGACAATAACAATCTGATAATCTGATAACATTTTTTTGAGTCTTTTTATGAGATCTGCCATAGCACTTATTAAGTGCGGACACAGGTTTCGCTATTACAAGCTCATTAGTAGCACGGTATTTTTCGGTTCAGCTAATCTCTTCCTGCAGGATATACTCCCTACCTATGAAGGAATCCACGTCAAAAAATCTAATCACCGCATGTCGAGTGATTAATCCACCCACATTCCAGTGACAGACGGTCGAGCTCTCATGGTTGGTAAAATGGATCATACCTTCACTTTCGCGTATTTATAAAGACCTCACTGAAAACGATTATCTAAATTATTTGGCGTCTACTCCTCTATAGGTATGGGATATGTTGCTCTGCAAGGGATCGGTTAAACCGAAAGGCACCGTGCTGCTGATGAGCCTGTAATGGCGAA
>JAHQIW010005713.1:0-19228 GCA_019055375.1 Parelaphostrongylus tenuis
AAAGACATGCAAAATCATTTCTTAACCTTTGCGAGTGCGTTAAAAACGCTGTTTATTTATACATTTTTTGTGCACAAAGTAATTTATATGATGGCGTTTATATGATTTTGAAGATCAAAACTTTTGTGCCCGAAAAACGTCATTTCTTCTAGGCCTACCAGTTTGATATTATATTTTAGCTTATTTGGTAATTTCAAGTGCTGATCTGGTGATGCGATGTCAGGAGAATAGGGCGGGTAAGAAAAAGTCTCCTAAAACCCCCACTTCAACTCTTTTATGACGTTTCGATCAGTTTAACCACATGAAGTTGAGCGTTAACATGCAGGAAATTTACAAAGTTCGTGTCATTTTGGTTTCTTAATACGATTTTTGCAATGGAATTCATGACCTCGACATCGTCCAAATGCCCATTTTTTGTGAACATTCCGATGTAAAACTTGCCTGTACTTGCTTTAGGATGGATCTCGCTCCATGCTCCATTAATCTTGTGTGTTGCTTCACTAACATTTTTCCGTAAGCGCCATTCGTGTATGAGTTGCAAGCGAATTTGCTCCCACGGAAGCTCCATCTTGGGAAGGTACACATAAGTTGTATACCGAAATGTTTGCAAGAAAATGCGCAATTGAGCGATACTAAATTGAAGCAGCTTTAAATACTATCGGTTATTATGTCTGCCAAGTAAGGTTCCCGCAAACGGCGTTTTTCGGGTGCACAAGTCATATTCAAAGTCCTATAAAAACTATCGAATGAAATATTTTTATATGAAAAAAAGCAAAGCTAAACAGCGTTTTAACGCACTTTCGAGCAAGAGAAAAGTTCACATGTCTTTACTTTTTGCTATTATTACGGCAAAAAAAGTGGCAGAGCGTGCTTGTGCACATGAGAAAACCATACTGGTCACTCATTAATCCTCTTTTCAAAAAGGCCAATCTACTTAGTAAATTGTTAGAGGGTATATAAATTACTGTAGCTCCTCTAAGTTCGAATAAAAAATCGTTGACTGTGCGAAGCGGCCTACCAAATTAGTGATATCGGATCGAAGAAAGTTGTTTGCTAAAATAGTGGCTTCCTCAATGTGTTCAATTATTATAATTATTTCGACCCTTACAGTTATTTACTACTAAATATTTTTAATAATAATTTTTGATTTACTAATAGTAATAAATTCGTCTAATATTTAGTGCTTTTCCTCTTTGTATGTATTTTGTCCCCCACCTCCATTAGAGGGGTGGAAGGGAGGGTGCAAGGGTGTTGTGCGGTGGTTAAGGCCGTCCTTCAATGAACTGATAGCTGGTTCGATCCTGGAAACCGGGATCACTAAGCCTTCATACCTCTGGGTCCAGGAAACTGTTACTAGACTTAGCCGGAGAATAGCACCACCGGCTTGTAGCACCGATAGACCACTGTAGTCTCTCACATAGGTCAAATAAGCATTGGATCACGTCTAACAATGCGTGATGAAGTAGAATGCATAATGTAGCCCTCAGGGATTCATCAACATCGAAAGCAATAACGTCCTCAAATCCTTTGTAAGAATTCCTGCTCACTTTTGTCTATGATGAATTTCGAGATAGTAATGATGAAATAAGAGCGCATGTGGCGCAGTGGTTAGAGGTGCCCTGCGTCGCACACGAGGTCACTGGTTCGATCTCGCGCTCATGGCTCACCAAGCCATCCATCCCTCCGGGGTCGGTAAATTGGTACCAGACAGGTCTCAGACTTGTCTGGGAGGATAAGCAGCACTGACTTGGTTCAGCGGGAGGCCACCGCGAGTCATTGTAAAGGCCAGATGTGCATTCAATCACCTCAAACGAAGTTAAAAATTGAAGTCGAATGCATGGCGCATCCCTCAGGGATTGATTAACGCCGAAAGCTTTATCCTTTATCCTTTTTTAATGATGAAATTGACTAGATTTCCTCTACAAATTCTCATAGGTCTGATATATATATATATATATATATATATATATATATATATATATTATATATATATATATATATATATATATATATATATATATATATATATATATATATATATATATATATATATGTAATCACAGTTGTTGGCGTGGGCGAAAAGTGTGGAAAAATTCTGCGCGAATTGCGGAAATGACGTAACTTCGTGCACGTCAGCCGAAATCCATGGGATCTAAAGTTCAGGATTGATGTCTCTATGGCTAACATTATCATTGACTTCTTCAAAAGGTAGTTCTGAAACCGTGGAAACCGTGTCAAAGACTGCAAGCGTTGTAAAACTATTGAAATGCTAAGCTAACAACCATCATCGCATCAACGGAATAAGCTGCTTTATAATTGTGAGAAGACGTCTTACATCAGCCCCCCGTCGAGTTCTCAAGGTCAGTTGGTTGCAAACTCGTATGCAAGCACCAGAAAACATATGAACCATCGTATGTCACTTTTAACATAAGCCTCTACACAACATTACAACGTGTTTATAATTGATACCACATCGCCTTTTTTTCTTCGTATACAATAAGCATAAATCTAATGTTCTCGCTTCTCTCAAGCGGGCAGAACCCCATCAGAAACCTCTAGTACGCGCCGCTGGCGATCAGAAGCGGTCCGTTTGATTTAGAGGGATAGATGGATACAGCCAACAGCATTGATATTGATCGACATCGGTACCTTGAATTTTAGCTTCTTATTCATGAGCAATTGCTGCATGTATATGTAAAAAAATCTCCTTCACCAAAAGTGCATGTCATATTGCGATGCAGTACTTTCTTAACTACTTCCACTTTTAACTCCGCCTCTTCAATCAATAACTTGGCATAGGTTTTTTTAGAAACAGTGCAAATATAATCTTTGTATCATTTATATTTGAGTATCCACAACGTCGTATTACAGCTAAAAAAGCGGTTGAATAAAAAGATTCTGCATGATCATTCAATACCCAATATCTGCAGCATGAATGGGTTCAATGTCGATATCGATTACCCAGGCCAAACCGTTGGCGGATGATTGCTGATAGGTAAATGGGTTTTATCGTACAAAGAGTGCAGGGAAAAGAGACATCAGTAGTGCGACAGGTTAGAACATGCGCCTCTGATGGGATGACGAAGGTTCGAGTCCCAGCTGACGCAAAGGATTTGCTCAGCACTCTGCATCGCTGAGTATATCCAAAACATCATACCGCAGCCAAAAAAAACGTTTAAATAAGAAGAATTTTGCTTGAACATTTGATATAGTCTTTATTTTGTATAAACAATCTATCTGTATTTTTCCAGATAGATAAAATTGAATTTTTCTTAATTCATTGGTAAATGAGCTGTGACGAATTTACGGAAAGTGACCTGGGCGCTTTATTTGATCCAATGCTAGTAGAAGTTAGGAAAGGTTTTTCATGCCTTTGGAGAAACTAAAGGCTTTGAGGAAGAACTTTGTATGGTAATGCTGCTCTACTCTGGGTTTCCTATAAAGCATTTCATTGCAGAATGAGATATAAGACACCGTATTTACATTTATTTACTTTTCTCTCCGCGTAATTCAAATTTTATACTACATGAACTACTTCATCTATCCCATTTTTTCTACTTCGTATTCGTTATTCACCACGATCTTCGTACTTGTGTGCAAGTTCCGCTACAACGCTGGAGGAGTTGATTCTACCAAGAATCATAAAATACCTCTGCTGAAGCGTTCCAGATCATATGTACTAAAGCAACTGTTGGATATCGGAGAAAGCTTCTAAGATCATCCTGTTACCAAACTGTCGAGCCCAAAGAATTGAGGGTTTTGTTGGGCCAAGGCAATGCTAACAAGCATTTATGTCTACATGGCAATGCATCACAGCGCAACAACCTTTCACCAGCAAATGCTAGCAATATTATATTTTTTTTCTGTTCAGAATTAATCGCGAGGATATATAAAACCCTCCTCAGTCCTCTTGCAGTTTTGCAGAAAGTGCACATAATGGTTTGATCGATTTGAATTTGAATGTTCCTTTTTTCTTATGCCGTATCAAAGGCATACTAATTGGCAGTGCCGCAAACCAGTACTCGTATAATACGAGCGCTGTTTATGATAGAAGACGACAAATACCGGCAATTCCGACTTCATAGAATTTGGCCATACCCATACTTCTGTTAGATAACGCCAGCTGATGTTGTTCGTACTTTTCCGCGCGTTTTTTTCTATACCTTCATCGTCTTTTCTGAGCGCTTTCGATCAAGTTGGTAATTTAGAACCACTTTGTATCTATCCTTAGCACGTCCTTGATTTTCCTATAATTATTATTCCATTGATATCAATTTTTTGTTCAAAAGTCTTTCGTGCATTATTCGGTCATTAAGTGAAATCGCATGAATTTGACCACCTATTGGGAGCAGTAAAAGAGGCACGATTCAATTACGCCCAAACGACGCAGCTCATTTTTCTTTCAAAGTCATTCCAAATTTAGCACACAAGTTCACTCTTCAGCATTTTTCTCTCCTTCTTGATGGATTTACTTTGATCATTAATCATTACTGATGATTTACACTAGTAGCGTGAAATGTAGTGTTATGATTGTTACTTTTCATGCGCCGAAGTGATAGTCGGTGTGGATTTAATAATTATTCATCATATTTTCGAAAATGCAACCGATGGTATATACTTTTACAAAACAGAGTTTTTTTTGACTTTCTTACTAATTCAAGTAACACTCCAGTTCTTAGACTGACGAAATAATTAATGTTTCAAACGTGAGTTCAAAATGGGCCGTAAAACAGCAGAGACAACTCAAAAGATCTTAGGAGATTCATTTCAACACTGTATACACCGCGAATACTTTTACACCCACCTGATCATACGTCACGGGAAGAGCAATCTTCGAGTCTGCTCCTCTTATGAATACACGAGATCTTTAAGAAGACCTTAACGTCGACCAATTTATAATTCATTTGAAGGAAATCACAAGGGTTTTTGTTGATTCAGCACGGTGTGAAACCGCTAATACTTTTCCACCAACCAAATACATGACTTACAAATTCTCACGGTGTTCTTCAAAAAGACTATGCAACTCACTCTTCGCCGTAGTCCATCCTCTCTGCATTTTTCTCACTTTCTAAGACGATATTTTTTTCTTCTCTATGACGGTATTCGACTGCCTTTAACGTGGACAAACTCTTTCCAATTTCGGCCGTTTCTAGCTTAAATAAAATTATCTGAGCACAATTATGTCATATACTCCTTCCTAGAACGCTTTTTCTTACACAGTACATCTTAGAAATTGTAAAAAAAAATTGGGGAAAGCACTCAGAGCAACAAATCTCGGCTTCCTTCAGCAATGAAAGTTGTGGTCTGTTTTGCACTATGACGTATAGGGTAGGCCTGGTCGGCACAATTATGTATGAACATTTTGTAATTCAAGTCCATCTGCTTTAGACCTATGGCAAATTGATATACAAGATTTAAATTTTACAGATTAGTTGATTGTTATACGACAGAGACTATAGGAAGTAATCATAAAATCCAACTCATTTATTCGATTTTTTGTGGAATGAATGTTTTCAGAGTAATGACCAAATGGAGGCTCTACTACAAAACTTTCTTGCAGCTTCTTCTACTTGGGCTTTTTGTTACGTTAACGAGTGCTGCCAGAGCGAAACGTAAGCACTCTATTATCAGCCTTTTTCGAAAATAGTGAGCGAAACGCTGTAGATGACGACAGCGAATTTTCGTTTTAATTGGTTGTATATGTTCTCGGTGAATCTATGAAACACCTTGGAGTGTTGGGGAAATTTACTCAAAAATCGGTATAATTATCCTACGTGCCGCTTCAAGTTCTCATTAATTGCTTTGTTGAACTTTGATATATGATTTTCTAGACGATGACTGCAAATCGGACAAATTGAGAGAGTTAGTGCTGGAAACCGTTGGCATCTATCCACATCAGTACAGCTACCAAGCCAAGTACGTTGCTCCTATGTTGCATCTGATAAGCGATATTTTCAGAGAAATTGAGCAACTATTACAGATTTCTCTCTGTAAACCAAGCACAAAATTATTCTTATACAGTTATTCGAACAGCTAACGCCTCCCGGTTTCGCGTTCTTCAGAGCCTGTATGATCAAGCCGTCTACAACCCAATCAAAGGCTCAAAAGGTGTAACATAAGAGACCCTTTAATAGAGCATAGACACTGTAGATTCCATGCTGTCCGGAGAGTGATAACTGGATTTCTGGATAGAATTAGTGATTTCCTAAGCTCAAATGGGGCTCTGGTATACCATAGTAGTTCAACATAGCTGTAGGTGAGTGTGATCCAACCTAGCCGTAGGAGAATGCGGAATTTTTAATGATAGTACAAGAAATGAAAGGTAACTACACTTTCGGCTAAGTGATCTCTTTAGTACTCACAAGGTGCAAAATTATCCGTATTCAACTTTGAATTAAAACGTATAGCAAATTTTATTAGTTACACTGGAAACTGTTAGAATTTAGATGTTCTTACCTGTGGTAGAAAATAGTTCATTTTGGTTATAAGGGGGCAGATGTTTATCCGGCCTCATTCACTGGACAGGAACTTTTCGTAGGAGTTTTATTGATCATTTGGAAGCTTAGACTTCTGGTTAGAGTCCTACATAGCCGGTTTATCAAAACACCTTTTTATAACGCTGTAACATTCAAAATAAAATTTTTTTTACACGATCATACGTTTTTTTTTTCTTTTCTCGCTTATATTTTGCTGGACAAAGCTCCTTCCTAAGACTGCTGATACTTATTCCATAGTGCAATTTCGAAAAACTTATGATTCGTTTGCTCTCGGAAAAGCTAATTTGATAGCGCTGTAGGGGAAAGAAAAGGTTTTTGCTTTACACTTCACCAAACACAGCTCTTTCTTTCGGCTAGTAGTAATCATTAGATAGCGTAATATTTCCTGATTCTTATGCTTATTCCCTAGAAAGATTGCTTTTCTGCAGTGGAGTAGAGAAATCTGCTAGCTGCCAAAGCGCGAATCGATCAATGGTTGTGTGGAAACGGCCACATTCCGCCCTCGCTTCTCCCCCATCAAGCCATAAAATAGCCAAAAACCATCTTTTCGTGTATGGAAATCAGTCTTATTTTCTCTGCTGCAATGCAAGAAAATGATTTCTCCAAAAAAAAGGAATTGAGCACAGCATTGGAATTAGCAAACATTAAACTGTCGAATAATTATTAATAGTACAAAAAAACTCTGTATTGCGAGAAAAATGCGTGTGTGGACTCAAGGAGCTTCCAACTGTAACAGCATCAAAGAATGGCTTTTTGCAAAACCGGCCACGTGGGTGTAGCCAGATATATAAATTTTTGAATGATTCCTAACACTTATGTGAAAAGTTCCTGTCTCTCGAAAGGTCGGATATTCATTCACTTATCGTAGCAGAAAAGAACTTAAAAATGTTATAATCCTTTACCACGACAAAATTTCAATTTTTTGGATACCAGGAAATATGGTTCTTCTACTCTATCACTTTGGGCTGATGTTTCGAACAAAAAGCAAATGATTAAGAGACATTTCATTCACCACGAGACGATAATGTTATTTATTGGCACGCCGATAGAAGAAGTTGGTCGCGTTCTGTGAGTCGGGTATATCTAAAACAGGCCGCATACATATGTATCCGTTACTTGGAACGACGCAGATAAGGAGTCCTAGGCAATTGAAAACGGAGTTCAATTTTGATTGAAATTTTGCTTAGTGGGCAAATCTGACCTGCCCATACAAATCTAAGCTATTCAACCATACCAAACATGCTTTAACACGACAAATGTTGACACGATCGCAAATTTCTAACTCAGTTGCATTAATTGTGCTCCGATCGTGTGGATCCGTCTGTTGGAGCACGTCCTAAATCAGAGTGTCTCTCACTCTATCTTCGCGCGACGTAAAAAATCATACCCAATTTAATTCATGTTGATGCCTGTAGTTGCACCTCTATCGCTGGAAAATTCGAAAACAGGTTTTGTTCCCAATTTTTCGAAGTTTCAATGTTGAGTGATCTAAATTTGAAGGAACACTATGTAAAAGGTACACAAACGATTAGTCAATTGACAAAAATATTTCCTATAATTCTGAAAAATCCCACTGTAGATAGTATAACTTACTAGCCAAGAGCAATCAAGTGTACAACAGTGCTCGTTCGGTGATTTTATCACTTAAAGACTCGCGTAAAACGTTCGGCGGTGTCGGCTTCTATATGGAGGAGATATTTCCTTGTGGAGCTAACTGAACCCAAAGGCACCGCGCGACTGACGAGACTGGAAGGCCAAAACACGTGTATTGCACTGTATAAGCGCCTTAACAGATCTCACTAAAAGCTCAAAATATGCCATCAAACAATAGTGTGGTGATCAATCGAGGACTCCTCGAAAACTAGCTTTGTTGTGAAAAGGTTGAGCTTGAAGCATTGGTGTAGCTTACTACCTTATCGTATCATTCTTGAAGAGCATTTATGAATATCTTCCAGTCAATATAAAGTCTCAAAAGTGTCCGGAAGGACTGTGGTCTAAGCGCTAGCAACACTTATGGACAGAGAATAAAACTCTCGTCGTTGATTAGTCCTGAACAATACGCCGTGTATTCGACTTCATTGAGCATCGTTAGAGGCGATTGAGTGTTTATTCGAGTTTCACAATAATTTGCGGTGGCCTACCAATGTGTAAAGTTGGTGCTCAATCAATGGCGGGTGAGCCTGAGAAGTGGGAACCGAACCATGAACCACGCCTGTTGCGTCACACTTTCGACAAATGTGCTAAATACGCTCAAATACAATAGTTTATCGCTTGTTATTTCTCAAACTTTCATCTTCATATCTCGTCTTATCACTGGTTAATACAGATTATGAACAGATGAGGAGTGAAAATACCTCTGCTTCAAGCACCCTTAGGAGTTTTATTTTACAAAATCTTATCTTTATGTAACATTTTCTTGCATGACACGACACCATTATGCGAATCCACACTTTTCGTACTCTATCAGTTTTAACATCCACCATTCTTTAAAATCTTCAAACATTTGGCGGGTAGGTTCGTCTTCTGCTCGAGGATTTCGCTATCATAGTGAATGTTATCAAGTGCTAATGGAATAAAATCTCCGTAAATTTTGCGGTAGCTCTGTTGGGGCGTTATCATTTGTGATCCAATGTCAAATGGTTCTAGACAAGTCTGATGCCAAGCACACCATCATGTAAAAGTGGTTGGTGGGAAGTGATTTTGAAGGAGTCGAGCGCTGCTTGAGTTGGCTGGATTATCTGCGTAATGAGCGGAATCATTATCGCTGGTAACATTGATGAAACCAAAGACAGAAAGTGTCAAGGAAAAGAGACGTTGAAAGCATCTTACTCCCTATTTTTCCTTAGCTCTGTCATCTATCGACAGGCTGACTTTTATGTTAATCATCGATGATGAATTTGCTTGAAAATATATCCATCTGTGGAGGCACTCGTCTTTCTTTATCAAATGACTTTTGTGGTTTGTAGTTCAAACATGATTGTACCATCATTAGTACTGATCATTATTGCCGGTTATATGGTAAGTTTGTCTAAATTTGGGCAGTAGACGAGGTGTCAAATGGAATACAACTCCGTGATTTTCTTGAAGTTGCCGCGTTTTTAGAAGTCCACTTATTCAAGGAATGATACAGAGAGTTCGCCGTTAAGAACTCTGTTCCACGTCACTACACCCACATTCTTCTTTTTCACCCAAATTATCAGCGGGATGTAGTTGTCCGCCTTTGGCATAGATTGTTTGCAACAGCAGTTCTCTCGATTGTTATGCTGCTGGGATAGGCTTTTTTACGAGCTAGTAAATTGAATTCGTTCGTTCTTTGAAATTTATTCTTTGCGGTGGATCTTTTTTGAACATAAGAAAACATGTGCATACTTGTGAGTAAATACATATCTACCTAAGAGAATTGAGTGGTGAGCACGGCTGTGAATCGAACACCCGTTTCATCCATACCGGGGACGCGTGCTACCACCACTGCACCACCGGGGCACATTTGCACTCATTCTCCAACATCTTTATGTTAGCTATCAACCACCAACTTTTAACAGGTTTGATCGGGCTATGCGAATGAAATGACATTACAGATGTCCATTCAAACACATCTCCTTATATAACAGTATAATCTTAAGTCTTCTCATAAGTTCTGGCACTAGAGCAATGCACGCGCCAAAGGCTATGCTCTTCATCTCTTGGGACCATACCGGGTCGTTTCACTGGGACTTGCTGACAGAAAGAGAGACGATCAACGCCTAGAGGTACTGTGAGCACCTGGACCGCTGCAGTCGGGTCCTGCCACGTCGATGTCGCCGCAATCTGATACTGTTCAAGACAACGCAAGGTTGCATGTTGCCAAATTACCAAAGAAAAAGTTTACCGTATTGGGCCGGGAGTTGCTGGATCATCCACTGAACAATCTTGATTTGTCGCCGTCTGACTATGTCCTCTTTCCGGTCGCTGAAGTACTTCCTGAACAAGAAGTTCTAAGAGATCAATCATTAGTATCGAGAATTGACAACTATCTTTGGATCCAAGAAAGGCGCATTCTATAAGCGCGGTGTTTCTTTGTTGCTTGAGAGATGGCATAAATGTGTTCAGGTTGATGGATTATACTTTGAATAGTGTTGTTGAACAATTGTATTTATTTCTAGTTGATAAACTTGGTGTTCATTGCTTTAGTACTAAAACTTAAGAGATGATGTGATAATTTTGAAAACTTGAAAGTAATAGCTGTCAGATTTTTGGTTGGAATGTCTGAGATTGATTCAGTAATACAAGGTATAGCCCGAATTCTCAGAAATGCGGTTAGTTACAGATATATGAAACAACAAGCTGAGGAGCGATTTGGTAATTGGTGGAGTGCGGTGATAATTGGCGATCGAGGAGGTTATGGAATGAGCGCGGTCTATGATCGGTTCAAGAATACAAGGTAGAGTCTGAATTCGAGTAGTTGTGGACGCGCGATCGCTCGCTGCTTCTCTATAGCGAAGTTTAATGTAAACGGCATAAAATCATATGTCAAATTTCATTTATCAATCCACATAGCTTTATCCTATTCTAAAAGTTTGTAAGATGAATAGTAAAAGAATCTAGTTCTTTTGGAAGAACTGCTAATAATGAATAAAAGGCTAAGGCCCTCGGCGTTCATCAGTCCTTGAGGGATACATCATGCATTTTTGCAAAGACTTTTGGTGACCTGCCGATGTATCGGAGCTGTGTTACTATTCTCCTAGACAAGCCTACAATTTTGCCGCTCCTCGGGGATTGAGAAGCTTGGTGAGCTCGGGGCGTGGTATTGAGCCAACGGCCACTTCTGTATCGCAAAGCGTCTGTTACCATTGCGCCACGCTTTCTTGGATTATGAATCCCAAATCTTTCATCTCTGTTTACCTGTGAGAAACTTGCAATACTCTCTTCAGAAGCGATGGCTGACCTTTCTATAATTACGCTTTACTCGTTCAACTTCTTATATAAAAAAGGTCACCGATGCGCTGTCACATACAGTGATTATCTATTAATAAATTGATTTACTGATCATTGTGCGGGGCAACACACCGGCGACTTGTTTGAAGAAGGAGTCAGACTATTCTGAACAGGGCGAAATTGCCATATATCAGTTATGGAGTTTGACTTACCAGCCCGTTCAAGCTCTAAAAAAGAATCGTTCGTAAGGTAGTTTTGATTCATTCTAAGCTTTAGCAAAGGTCAGACTTTGATTTAGTAAGACAATATACGAGGTCTGTCTTCTAGGCGTAGATAAACAACTACAACTCTACCTATCTACTAGCGTTCGATAATTGAAGAAAATTGGAAAAGTGAAAAAGCAACTATGTAATGAATGGGTTAATGAAAAGAAACGCGAAGGTTTAAAATTTGCTCTTTACCTCTTTTGAACAGCAAAAATTGTCCATTTTCTTGGGGAATCATGTCTTACGTCTTGAAGTTGATCTTTTAAGATAACTAGCAACGTTTGCCGCAGTGAGTGAAGTGTAAGCTCTTGAAACTTTGTCAAAGTCGAATTCGTAGTAGAAGGAGACTGTATGGTGTTATATGTGCGGAATTGGCCGCTTTACCTTTTTTGACTCCAGTAAGGATCATCATGACAAAGAAGTACTGACACAAAATTTATGGGCCGTAGACCAAATTTGGTGTCATTTATTAGGTTTCGTTCAGCAGAAATGGAAATCTTGGCGTGTGGCTTAGAAAATTTTGCTTATTTTAGTCTCTGAAACTCTGAACACGTGACTGTTAGTTTTTAATGCAACTCTAAAACTACTTTCATGAGAATTCTTCAAGCCAAGGAAGCCAAAGTAAGATACTTTTGAGGAATTCGAGCCCTACAAGCTTTTCTTGCCAATTTCTCATCGTGAAAATCACAGAAATCTATCCTGTCAACAAAAAAGTGTGAATTCTGATAGACGATTTTTCGACTAGGAAAGTTGTGCAAAGATTTAGTAGTAGTGACTTGAAATTTATAGTCCACAGCTGCACCTACTTTTGCAACGAGTTATGAGAACACCATCAGCGCGAAAGCTTCCTCTGGTATTATTGTACGTAAATTGGCATTTCCACAAAAACAAAAATTTCTCATCGATTTCTCTTCGATTTATTTCATCCTTTTCAATCGTAAATTGTATGGGAATAGTGTGCAACAACGAGTGGGTTGGGTTATAATAGGGAAGCGTATGAATCAAAAAATCTACAATAAAACTTTCAATGGGGCGACGTGGCCGAGTAGTTGTTATATTCATCCCGGCCCGAGCGGTGCCGATCCTCGCCTCTCAACACTCTCCTGCAATCAACAGCGAACGCCCGATGGAACGACATAGTCAGGCTCACCTCGAGATTACAGGGGGACGCGCTCAACCAGTTTTGTGCAACATTCAAGAGAAAAACAAAAAGATTAAAAGCTAGAAGTAGTGTAATCCGTAAGCGCAGGAAGAAACACAATGAAGACGGATAATATAGCGCGAGGACTGCCAAAACTATTCAATGTTCCTTTATTAGTGATGACTTTTCAAATGCATAAAATATGAAAGCCCATACAGCAGATATGAAGGCGGTCCACGCTAAAAGATTCCGGCTTCAGGAAAGAAGCTTCACCTAATAAAAAAAGCCCTGTAGAGAGGAGAAATAGGCTAATCTCTGTTTTCTATGTAATATCTGTCGGTTGTGACTCGTGTCCAATAATGGATAGGTGATTTTGCAATTTACCACGGATAGTTTCCATTAACCTGATAAAGTTTTTCCACTTATATCCATTAATTCACTTGTGCCAATGTGGTATTTTCTTAGATTTCCGTTTGAACCGATATTGCCATAGTCGCTAATGAGTAACCATACCAAAGCTGTCTTTTTGTAAGCCACGCCCAACTAACGGAACATATTTTAATATCTGTTTATTTATTTATACGACCCGCTATCACTTATTTATGTGGATCCCAGTACTTATAGCATTAACATCGTTTTTTGTCTTCTCCTTGATTGGCGTAGAATACTGATCGAGCATATCTCCTTACAATCTCGAAGAAAGCCTGGCTGTAGCATTCGATAGGGCGATCCTGTTGACTGTCGTATAGTGTTGGAGAAGCTCGGCTCCACGCGCGTCGCGACGAGCATCATAATCACTCGGCCACGGCGCCCCCGAGGGCATATAACGTCGTGTCAAACACATCGAAAAATTCTTACGTGTTTGCCTAAAATGACCCAAAATCAAATCTATTCGTCTTAATTACAGTATTAGTTATCGAAGCGTATAATTTCGTCAGCTATGAGTGAGTTGTAAAACAGGAGAGGGTTGGTCGACTACTTCGTGAAAAGATTTCTTAGTGTCTTGGCGTCTTGATCTCCACTTTAATTCTCTATATAACTATGCATTTCAAGATTTCCAATAGTCATTATGTTGAGATATTATTCCTTGACATTTTGTACGCAAATTTTTGAAATTGGAGATGGGACTTTCAGCTTACAGCTTTTCTCAAAGTTTTCTTGTACATATTTTTCCATTGTTTCAGCTGTGAAATGCAAGTGTTTGGCACGTTTTACTGGCTAGGACGCACGTGTTGAACACTTCACAACGGCCCGGCAGCGACACTTTTAGGCTTTTTAAGACGAACTACTTTCGCTTTTATTTGTTACCTGTGTGTTTGCTATAAGTGATATGCAGTATATTAGGGTGAAACGAAGGATCTCCATTGTGATTGAATTTTTTTCCGAAAAATTTTATCTTTTCCACTGCAAGAATGTTCTTGTTGAGTTCGATGATCCGTTGCTAGAAATTGCAATTCATTGTTGAGTGAGTTGTGAAGTGATGTCAACTGAGTCTTAATAAACAAGAGGCATGACTTCAAACTGCTCTGCTAATAGTCGAAAGCAGATGGGTCCCAATGAGATCTATTTCAACTAGCTTAATTGTCGTTAAGTTTCATTCGAAAGGGATTGAATATGTGATAACTGCAATATCGAGAATTTCATGGTGTTTTACGTGTAGTTGACTGGTGGAGAAGATTTGCTCCAGGTACTGTTAGAGGTTTCACTCCTTACAGCATACCATGCTCACCATCAAAAAAACGTCCTTAAAAAAACCCAAATAGGTCCACCATGGTTGGAGTCAGATTGTTCAAAGTCCTGTCAAGGTCGAGTTGAGCAACTGAACTTGAGAACTAATTTAGTGAACTAAAAATACAAAGCCTGAGTTCATAGATGCAAGATGAAAAATGAATATAATTAAGTGGTTTTGAAAAACCGCGGGTAAAGTTCTATTATGGCTGCGCCACTTGAGGCCTTCGGTAAAAGCGTATTCCTTGCTGTTTTCCTGACGGTTGTATAATGATCTGATAGCCTAAATCAAGTGACTTTTGAAGGCATATTTTATTTCTCATATTGCATGTTTTTGACGCAGTACCAGCCAAAATGAGATTTTGTTTCACATTTGAAGACTTCTCGCCTGAGAAAATTTTTTTCTACAATAAAATTTTAACCATTAGATAGAGCAAATCTATCTGATCAAGAAAATATGTTTGCTCTTTAGAAAAACTTCCTAACGCTCTGCAATTCGCACAAGAATTGTGGGTTTGAAAGGTCTGAGTGTGAAACCCAAAATTCTTTCGGTCGTTACAAAGCTCGAAAAAGTCCTTTTGAAAGGCCAGATGCACCATTATAATGGGAAAGATTTTTTCTGTTTAACAATTAAAAGTTCATTAGAGAAATTTTTTATTCAGTGAGAAATCATTGAATGAGGAACAAAATCTTATATTGACTGGCACGGCGCCAAAAATACGCTATTTGAAAATTAAACATGCCATTAAAATTCACTTGATTTGAGCTATCGATAAATTACAAAAACGTTTCGCAAAAGCAAAAAATACGCTTTTACCGAAGGTCATAAAAATTACGCTTTTACCGAAGGTCATAAAGGTCAAAAAATACGCTTTTACCGTGGCGCGGCCACATTGGAACAGTATCAAACAGCGAATTAATAATATTGCGCCTTTAGGAGAGAAAGATTATTGAAGCGGCTATTTCGCACTTTGCTGATCAGCGATATTCTGTCAATGTTCGTTCGAGATCCGTTTAAAAAGAAAAATTAGCAGTATGAGACTTTTCGTTCAAGAAAAAAATTTCAGAACCTTTTTAGAGCAAGAAAACTGCTTTGAACATTTGACTTGAGCCACTGCAACTGTGGTGAAGAAGAAGGCGTTGAGGTTCTAACCACAATAAAGAAAATTTCTGTAAGAGATCAATAATGCAATCAGAAAATATTTTCCGCTCTCAGAATGGCTTGAGTCGCTCTCCCTTTCCGTCTTTATTTCCCGTTTTATCGCTTTTTCCTTATAGAAACACCATTTCTGTATCAATCAAAAGCACTTCAACGGCAGCAGATTTGTTTTAATGAAGCCCATTAATGGCAGTAAAAAGACGATCTTCTTAGGAGTAACTACATAACGTAATAACAAAATATTTTCTTTGTTAAAGAGTTGCTCTTATCAAAGCAGAAGTTTGTCTAAGTCAGACAAATGATATAATTTCCCCACACCTACCTGAAATGCTGGATTGTCCTGAATTTTATAGAACGGAAACGACAGCAAGAATTATATGGTTTACTGGAGGACATTCATCAAGTGCTGGTCTTCGAAAAGTGCTCCGCTGCTTCCTAGAATGCAGAGTGACACGAGATGTAAGACCACCTGAAGAAGAAGTGGAGAATCTCACTGTTCTAACAGCCGAGATCCATCGACTGACAAGTGGTGATGGCACGACGAGGTGGGCGAGACCTCCGAACACCGGTATATGGCCTTGGCGTACCAATCTCCCTTAGGGTTCAAGCATTCTTTTTTTGAACCTCACTGTATTCAATATTTATAGGATCACTTTTGCAGTAGATCTGAGTGAGTTAACGTCGAATTTATAATTCCACTAATTCGAGTGCTAGGGCAGTCTTGAGCGAAAAAATTCGAGAGCTATCATATAAGTACACTTCGACTTTGATAAAGCGATAGAACACGGCCTACGACATCTCTAGAAGTCAAAATAGGATCGATGAGAAACCAAAAACTCTAAGGATCCTACTAGACTCTCCCTGACGATGAGCGCTTGTGTCATTATTGAACCTTCCCAGCTCATTCTATTGCTTATAAAAACCTTACACATGTACGCATACACTTTGGACGTTAATATCGATACCGTTACAAAGCGAGGATAGAGATCTAGAATAGCTACATGGAGCAAGTTAGAGGTACATCACAGCCACTTTCTTTTCTTGGAGCGTTCTTTTAACATCAACATTGTAGCAAGGAAGTAGACATCATCTTTGCTTTTGTGGGCGAGATTCTTGGAAGTTCAAATTGTTCAAAATTGCAGAATAGATACAATTCCAACTTTTTGTGCAATAAGATTTGAGAGCTGACGAAATTGGCAACCACTAAAATACCAGTTAGAAATAAAGCAAGAGATCGTAATTAATTTGGAGTTCATTTATTTAGTCGCTTGTTGCGGTGGTATGATATTGTAATATAACCAATAATGTGGAGTGTTGTGCAAAAACATTTGCATCAGCCGGGATTCGAACCCAGATCTCACTCTTTCCGAGAGCATAAGCTTTCCTGAAAAAGTGAGATCTAGGTTCGAATCCCGGTGGACGCAAATGTTTTTGCACAACACTCCACATCATTGGGTATACTACAGTATCATCCACCGCAACAAGCGGTCAAATAAGTGAATTCCGATTGTTATTGATACCCACTAGCTGTCAGCACAAGTGGGTTCAATGCCGATAGCGGCTGTCTCGCCAGACCGTAGACCGTTGGCTGTTGACAGATAACACGTTGTGACGTAAAAGAGTGTTGTGTAAAACTAGAGTCAGTGGTGCAACTGTTAGTATACGCTCCCGGAAAGAGTGAGATCTGGGTTCAAATCCGCTGACGCAAATGTCTATTGCACAGCACTCCAAATCATTGGGTATATTACAAGATCGTAATTATTCCTCAACAGTTACATGTTGAGATGATGGAGGAATGTCTTTGAGATTGATCGACTGACTTTCATTGAACGCTGGCCCGTATAGTCAAAAACTCTCACAAGCGACGCTAATTTGAAACTTAGGTCGAGGTTTTGTATCAAAGTAATAGTTGTCGTTTCGGCAATTTTGCTTTCCTCAGATCTCAGAAGAGGTACTATACCGGGACATATCTAATTTTCACTAGATGCTTTATAATCCTAGTCAAAGTCCGATTCAAATCAATCTAAACGTTTGCCTGTCAAAGAAAATCTAGCTTTTGATTCCTTACATGAAGAAGGCCATTAGTATCTTTTCATAAATTATGATTCATGATCCTTACTCTAATCATGAGACAAGTGTGAGATAAATTCTATTTAAATCACAATAATCAGAAATTCCTTCTTTCTGTTCAATCATGGGTTTTCGAAGTTGATCCAAGTAGCCTCAAGGGTTTTCTGCGCTATGGTTTCTGACAACCGTTTCAAAATTTTTACCGTCATCTCAAGGTCGTTATCGCTATGTCGTCCTGTCCTATGTGTAGAGTACTTATTGGACTTGTCAAATTTCGACCTAAATATTCTTCTGCGACGACACAAAATAGTCTACTCGTTTTGTCTATATACTTATTACCACATGTCGCACATTAGATTAGGTATACTGTGCGTGAACTCATGCAGATTTCGCCTCCATTGTGGAAAAAAATCACACAGCCTTCAGCTTTACGTTGACTGTCGTAAAGGCGCAGGATGAAAAATACGCCACGTTACGTTAAAAGTGCCTGGAATACATAAAGATGAACGTGCGTTACAATTAGTCATAATTGTTGAACGTTCTATTGAACCTCTTTCAAAGGTGATTACGTTACGAAATAGTGTCGAAAGCCAAGCAATGAAGACATGCTTCATAATCTGATAATACATTTTGAGCCTTTCATGAAGCCTGTTATAGCACTTGTATAGTGCAAGACACGCATTTTGGCCTTCCTGCCTTATCAGTTGCACGATAGTTTTCGCTTCAGCAAATCGTTGTAGGGGAGACCCTCCCCAATTCAAAGTGATCGATGGCGCAAAACTTACACTGCCGTCGAAAAGCCCACTGTTCGTGCAATGTTCTACAGTCGATCGCTCTTGGCTTGTAAAACTTATCATGTTACATCTTCTTTTCAACTCTTTTTGAGACCTTGCTTAGATTAACATATTCTGTTAACATATTTTGAGGTTTTATAAGCTTTATTATGGCACTTATATAGTGGGTCCTCGTGTATCGTCGACGATTTCTTTATATGTGGATCTCCCCTACATGGGATAGGCTGGAACAAAAGGCATCATGCAAGTGATGAGGTTCTAAGGGCCGAAACACTTGTCCTATACCACATAAGTGCCATAACAGACCTTATGAAAGGCTCAAAATATGTTATCAGAATATATTATTCTGAGCGAGGTCTCAAACAGCGAAAAGGAAGGTTTTGCATGAAAACATGCCAGTTTATACTTCATTTCACATAACTCACACACGAAATAGGCACTCGTTTCAAACGTTACCGCACAGCTGACAAATGTTTAGAGCCACTACAGATGGTAAGACAGGTAGCCTTCACAGATTGCCGGGGAAAAACGGCTCCTGACGCCGCTTCAAGAAAAAAGCGTTAAGTATCATAACCAAAACTATGTAATACGAAACTCGAATGAGAAGGTACTTTTTAACTACCTTCATAATAACAAAGTAAGCTTCGGTATTAGAAGGT
>JAHQIW010005715.1:0-41575 GCA_019055375.1 Parelaphostrongylus tenuis
GCGGAAAACTTAGTCGAATTTAAAGAAATCAAATCTAACGCAATACGTCATCAGTTCGTTTTAAAACCGCTTTGGCTATCTATGTAAAACAGAGAACTGCGTGCTCAAACTGGAAAATTGGAGAGAGTACGAGTCAAATGCAATATACTCAATTTCTTGCAAAACATGAGTTAATAATGATGCTGAAATCAAGTAGAACGTTTTTTGTTCTCATATGAAGCACTTGGACGGGAGACTGAAAAGTTGGACAATTATACCCTCTAACCTAGAAGGAAAAGGTGATGATAATGACTTGACATTTCTCATAAATGCTATGAGCCAAGTTGTGATGTGGTCTGTTAATGGGCTCTTGTAGAGCCCGATACACGTGTTTCGATCTTCATAGTTTCGTCAGTCGGGCAGAACCCTTCGTCTTCTAGTCAATCTTCCGTGGTGTTGCATTTCCTACACTAAGAGTAGGCGAAGACGACCGATTACGCTGCATTGCTGTCAAGTGAAAATCACTAGAACAGCAGTTTTAAACACTCGATTGCTCTTGACGGTATGAGCAACAGTTAGATAATGTAAGTTTCGGTGATTGCAACACTGTGCTTGCCTTTTGAAAGACGTTATACTGCTTGCAGAAAAAATAAAATTGAGCCTAAGACACTCCGCGCATTGCTTGTAGACTAGATGTGTGAGTGGACTATGGATCGATAGACCGCGCAAGCGCAATCTACAGCATTACTCGAATAGAAAACACCAAGCATAAATATTACTCTCATCAAGCGCCATAACAACTTTTCAGCATACCCACTGCTTTTTATGAGTCTTCCACTAAGTGCCCAAGTGGAGACTAACAGTGCAGAGATTACATGGACTTCAAACGCTTCTCAAACAGTAAATTAGCAGTCCTATATAGTGTGCCATAGAATGTGTGATAACGAAGCATTCCCCCAACGCTCCATGTTTGAATTTATAGAATTTATTCAAGAGCATCCGAAATCTTCTCCGCTGAGAATCTATGTTCCTGAGCGAAGACAGTAACTTATACATTGAAATCCTCCCCATTATATGCCTGTGTCCTCGACGAGCTTCGAGGTTATTTGATTCAGCTTCAAACACTTGGACGACTTAATGAAGACTTATAGAAAGCGGCAAGTGAAAGAAAAAGTTGTCTTGCGCTTAGTACAATTTCAATTAGGATCTAGGTTTAGTGAATTATCTGCTGAAATATTGGAGGTGGATGACTGGATTATGGGCAACCTGATCTTTTGAAACTTTGAATAGGAAGGAGGTCGCAAAGCGTGTCGAATGAATGAGCGAAGATAATAGCTTATCCTTAAAAATGTCTCCCATTATCGCTTTATAGTGAATCGCTTTATAGCAGCCTTGCATTTGGCTTACAAAAAAAAAAACCGGGGCCTATTAGAACGACAGGACAAAATCTACTCTATATTTCCTATGCAGTAAACCTGGAAATTTCTTTGGAAAGGCTACAAATTTCTAAATAGGTGACGGTGTGTAATGAGTTTCAGCTATCACCTCAAAAAAGAACGTCATTCGAGAGCTGAGTACTTCCCGTTATATACATTCAAAGTTTTTCTACTTTCCGAAATAAATCCTAATTCTTTCTACACGAGAAGTGTAGAGGAGACTCTGTTCTATTGCTCTATAGGTACAAAATTTTCTTCGTTTCATATTGCCATTTAAGCCCATTATAAAGTTCAGGCGACGAGCTAATCACTTCAAGTGCTAAACATGATTTTCTTTTTGCTCTATCAGAGCACTATATAAAACCGTTAAAATGAGCTTTAGCATTGAAACTATCGAGACCCTGAGAATCGAGTGACTACCAGTAATTCATGTATATTATCAAACCTTCACTTTCGATTGTTTATATAGACTTCGCTTAAAAGCAACGATAATCTAATAGTATGATAATATAATTTGGGCCTTAAATGAGGTCTGGAGTAATACTTGCACAGTACTAGACAAGTCTGTTTCGCCTCTCCAGGCTCACCGGTAGTACGGTGCCTTTTGGTTGAGCCGATCTCCTGCGCGGAGATATGCTCCTACCTATGTAGGAATCGACGCCAAAATGTTTGAATTATCTCATGTTGAGTGATTGCACTGTATAAGTGCCATACCAGACCTCATTGAAGTCTTAAATCACGTCATCATATTATCATAATGTCATTGTTTTTGAGCAAAGCATATATTAAGAAGTCAAAAGTGAAGGCGTGATTCATTTTACTGACCATAGTCGCTCGACTGTGGTCACAGCAATGTTGGGGGATTTTGTCTCTCGAGATTCGGTTATTAAAACAATTCGGCATCGGTTGGTATGTAAGTAAGGGTATATAACTCTGCAAGGATCGACTGAACCGAAAGCACCGTACCACTGATCAGCCAGGAAAGGCGAAACAGGCCTGTCTGGTACTGCTTAGTTATATGTGTCATATCAGACCTCATTGAAGGTTCAAAACATGATATCATATCAGAGAAGTATCAAATTTAGTGTTCATCGTTCTAGTGCCAAGACTTATGAGATGTTTACGGACTGTTTCGGCAGATTTGTCATCATCAGAGTCACTCTCTCGTTCTCTGTTATAAAGTTATGGCGACAAAGAGTATACTCTCGGCAAGATGAATTATGTAGCATAACAACCTTGGGAAATGTAACCTAGTAACTTAGAGTAAGGTTAAGAACATTCTTAAAAATTGTACGCAAATTCATGCAGTCACATTTTGTGCCGGTTGGGCATATTATGAATACCGTGTAGTGCATAGTCGGCATGTATGGCGGTTACGATGAAAGCTGGCTTTTGAGGGTATTGCACGGTGCTTCAGTCACTGCTACCGATTCCCTCTAGGTCTGTTGTTACGAAACACCTTTTTATAGCAATACCTAGACCGCTTAAAATAAGGAGTAGGGCAGTCACTAGACCTTACGTTCGGAAATTCCAGTTTCTCCACATACCTACTGGATCTCCAACCATGTTTCCGAACTTGATCCAAAAAGTTCAAAAATTTACTTTTCAAAGTACTCGAAAGTATCAAATAACATTAATTGAAGTGTGGTATGGAGTATGGAAGGTGAGAAGTGGATCTTCTTCGAGAGCCAGCGTCGTCCAAATCAGTGCTTGTTACCAGGTCAACAAGGAGCACGAACACCGAACTAAATCGATTTGCGCCAAAAGCAATGGTGACCATTTTCTGGGACCGAAAAGGCCGATTCATGGGGACTTGTTGCAAGCCGGTCACTATCAACGCTGAGTAATATTGTCAGCAACTGGACCGTTGCTATCAAGCACCGTCCACGTCATTGCCGTCACCAAGTCATTTTGCTTCGAGACAATGCAAAGCCACACGTTGCCACGAAAACAAGGAACAAGTTGACCGATTTGGGCTGGGAGCACTTGGATCATCCGCCTTATTCGCCAGAAGTCTATTTCCGTCCGATTTCCCTCTCTACAGATCATTGGAGCACTGGTTGGACAAGAAGCACTGGTTTTGAAACATCAGTCATTTGCTTCGAGAATTGACTGGTTGGTTTGCATCGAAGAATATGATTAATGTTATTTGATACTCTCGTTTACTTGGGGAAATAAATTTTGAAATTTTGGACCAAGTTCGGAGGCTTAGTTGGAGAGCTAATGAATGATATATACTCCTCCTTGATTAGTCCGTGGCACGAAGTTGTTACACGGATCAACGGCATGAGGAAGACGAATCGCGTCGAAACGTTAGCCGAGTAGATTCCTCATGTCTTCGTGCTACAGGCCCAAATAGCAAAGAATACAATATTTATTAATAATGCCGATGCCCGAGGAAAGTCGGTTCTGAAATTATCACAAAGCTCTAAGTGGTTGTAACTATTCTTACGGTACTGTGCACAATCGCTGTAATTTATGCTTTATTGATGATATTAAACATCTATCGAATCACAACTCGTTTTAACTTCCGCTGATAATAGCAGAAACTCCAGCGAAGTTCGTCCCAAACGGGCCTGACGCTAAGGCTCGGGTAACTCTGTTCAAAACGCTTTGCCACATTTGCGTTGACCAATTTGCCATAATGATATTGGTGGTCTGAAATTTATTTTCACAGTGAAGTATCAATGTTTTCAAAGGAGAATAGTAAATCTCTCACCGAGATAGTCCCATTAATTCGCACATGCTGTTCTGGTACGGGTATAACATCCTTGAAGGCATGTTGCCCATTAGCATACACATTTTGGCACGACTCATGTCTCTGCATAAGCCGCTCACTGTATTGCCGGAAAACTACGCAGCTCTCTCCCATCATCTTAGCCTTGTCATCTGCACAAGGCAATCCTTTCAAGAAATGAGTTAATCCTTTATAAAATATTAAGAAGTGGGAATTACCGACCATTACACGAATTTTCAAGAACATATAGTGCGAAAACTTTTGAAAAAAATATTACATGTGTTCTAACTTTGTTCACCTTGCAAAACAGAATTTGGCTTTATAAACTATGGATAAACCTTCACCGTCATGCTTTATTTCGACTTCTCGTAAAGTCACTGTTAGAAGACGGTATTCTTACGCACTCACACATTTCACGGCTAATTTTCTTTGAAAAAAAACTAAAGTTTTCTAGCGAGAAATTTTTCATTTAGCACCACATGACGGTGGTATGATATTACAGACTCACTATTGTTTATTGATATGCAAAACTTTGAACTTTGGACGGGAATCCCGTCATTCCAGTCGTTTTGCGTCAACCTGGGCATCACAAAAAAGTCATGGCACAACAGAGGCCTCCGTAGTGCAAATGGTTAGCACGCGTCCCCCCAAAGCTGATATGCGGAATCGATTCCCGTCCGAGATAGAAACTTTGGTATATCAATTAACATTATTTTTATTAGAATTAAACGCTAACAAGCTATATTTGCATTTGGAAGAACAGCCACCACTTCACAGTGAAGTGGTTGATAGCCAACGCTTACGGTAAGTTGGCTCAAAATTCCAGCTATCACAGCATCAAAGAGGCCGGCGCTACGACCTTGTTGTTCGAGCACATCAGAAACCTGGAAAATCTTCCACTGTCCCTTTGGTATTACTTTTCCTCAATTTTTGGTAAGATTAGCAAGATGTAGCATGGTGATTTCGAAACTTTCGTAAAACTCACAGCTTGCATTATAAGACGTTGAACGAATGCCTGAACATCGGCTCCACTGCGTAGTATGCCTGGGATTCGCGAAGCTAAGCCTTGATCGCTCGTCCATGTCATTGATATTGGGAGGTTGAAACCACTGACGGTAAAGCTCAATGTTCTCGCTGTAAAATGCTGAGCCTATTTTCCAGTAACATAAAGCCTGAAAGTGTGCCTTTAGTTTTTTGGTGTTACTACCTAGAGCTTTTACCTGACCACGATTTAATTGTTTCACATTATTTCTATTATTATTGACACTATTAGTTGGAAATAGGGATAGTTTTGAATCGTATCACGTGCTGTCGCGTTGATCGTCGAGTGACTTGGGCAGTCGCTTGTATAGTTTCCACTAGTTCTTCAGGGTTATAAGGGAGCAAACTAATATTCCACCTCATTCACTGTACCAGAATTTTTCATATAAGTGTTAGCAATCATTTGAAAGCTTAAATATTTAGCTACAGCCATACTTGTTTGGTTTTCGAAACAAAACTATTTTATAACGTTGTAAAGTTCAAAATAAAATTATGTTTCACATGGGTCCATCAATTCAACTACTGCTTCGCTGGAAGCATGAAAAGCACATGAATGTGTAGAGAATGTCTTTTGGCATTAGAGTCAAACATTTGTCAACGTCAATCTGGTGTTTCCAGATGGGTCTCTCCCCTCACTCCGTAGAAAAGCCAAAATCTCTTTGCCCACGTAAGTGAATTCGATCTGACTTCCACGGTTTTTTTTAGTAAGCACAGCGCTGTAATCATTGAATCTTACGTCATTGATTGCTTACTAAAAGTCGAAAAAGAGCTCTTTCGGCAACAAATATGTGCATGTAAAACATAAGTTTACTTTTAATGCTACAGCAACATAAAAAATTTTCGAAACCGGCCACGTACGGCTCTAGCCAGAGACTCAAAGCTTTCAAATGATTATTGACACTCCTATGAAAAATTCTAGTACAGCGAGTGAGGTCAAATATTCACTTGTTCCTTTATAATCAAAAAATACTTTTCCACTTTTTTCATGGCTTGCAAGAGTACATCAGTGAATGTTTCTCTGTGAGCATTGCCAATGTATCATATCATTCTTCTAGAGTTTTTGAAGAAGAACTGACTATTAGATCAACGGTCCTCCTGCTGTGTTTTGAACTTTCTGGATTCCAATCAGTGGCATCTTGTCTATCGGTTGTCGCAAATGCATAACGTATCCATTTCACCTGATTTTCCATAATTTGGTGTTATAGAAAGCCATCTTTGGATTTTGATCTCGTTGACATAAATCAAGACTTCAAAGTTGGATACTTTTCCTCACTTATAAAGTGCAGGACGCTATTATTCGATGTTCTGACTGCATGTTTGATAACACTGAGAGATCTTTCACCCTAACCTAGCGACCTTGTTTCTGAAGCATATGGTAGAGCAGGGATAATCATAAAGTCGAAAAGCGGACATGATACGAGTTCTTTGTGCTCCTTATTACATCCTCGTTGCTCTTAAGCGTTCCAAGCTGTGTCCTCTTACATAACTCCGAAACTAGGTAGTTTTGAACATACGAAGCCAATTCATATGAGCGGTGTTTTAGGAGATGTGAAACACCATTGGAGGTTTTGGTGACTGTGCTACAATTTGCAAGGGTGGTTATGACAATCTATAAGTCTCTTTGAAAAAACTTTACTGAATCCGCATAAAACATTTCGGCGTCTCTTCGTCATAGTTTACTGATGGTGCGCAAATGAAGATGATGGTCAAAGCAGATAAGCATTGATGTCTGTTATTAAACTAGCATCGTGAAAGGCGTAGAGTCCTTTCCTTTCAACCAGCCGACAACGCTGCACAATGCCACTCATTCCTGCATGAACATGTCTTCTGAAGAAAGATCATAAGCAAAGTCATTGCTTTTATAAAACAATCTTCACATTAGTTTCCTGAAATTTAGGCAGCTAAAAAGGCGCTAATACCTAAGCAGCCTTTTTCACATTCGGGAGAGCCGCACGCCGAGGGGTGGTTAGAGAAGCTCTGCGTTACACACAAGGTCGATGCTTCGATCCCACACCCATGGCTCGCTAAACCTTCTATTCTTCCGAGAATGCCGAATTGGCAATAGCTTTCGCGTGAGAGTATGAGCAGCACTGACTTCATAAAATCGGCCGGCCACTTGTGAGTCATTGTTAAGGCCAGATATGCATTCAAATACCTCAAGCGAAGTTAAAAGATGGAAGACAATGCATAAAGCACCCCACAGGAACTGATCAACTCCTAGAGTTTCCATGCTTTTTATCCGCATTATCCTAAGTAACACTATCGCACTGAAGACTCATTTGAAATCAAAAAATGTGGTTCACCTATTTTCACTGATATTATAATTTGGTACGCTCTTATAAGTTACTAAGCCTCACAACGTGAAACTTGTATACGTTCACGTAACTTGCTAGTAGCTCCTAAAGTGAGCGAGAAAGAGCTTATCTGTTGGGCAATTCCGAATCACTTCTTGGTGCACTCTCAAACCACTTTGCGTGTACGCTTTTTAGTAATCCAAGTTAGAAAAATTATAAAAAGCTTACGATATACTAGCCCAGAAGAAACTGCGTTTCAGGATGGAACAAAGACGCTTTGGCTCACGTGAGAGATTCTCAGTCCGCTGTCTAGAGACGCACCACGCCGTCTCACAACTTACCGAAACGAGATCGGTTTATGAGGAAGGTACGTGAATAAGACAGTTACGGGACAAGACAGAATTAAGGTTGCAATTTTTCCAAATTTTCATAACTCGATTTGATTTCTTTCATTCGCCATCTAAAAAGTTTTCAAACATCACCCGTCCTTTCATGGCTTCTGCTTAGAAACTCGCTTTAAAAAAAATGGGATTCGTGGAATTGTAGATTGGTGCCCTGAGGACGACTATTTTCTTAGAAGTTTGAAGGTATCTGAGCTAAGCCGTCCATGTGGAATTGCGAAAGAACGTTGAGGGAGGAGGAATTTGCTTGGTTTTAATAGTGTAAATCACTATCTACTATCCTTGTTCTTTCCCTCGCCCAGCGACGCATTACCACGTTACTCCTGGCCCAACTTTTGATAGAGCTTTGCACAATGCAGATGCGCGTGCATCACTTTATAATTCTAGAGCTTTCATTTATTACAGTGCAAATTGGTCTAGCAAACTGATCCGATCCTCCAATCATTGTTCCCTCAAGATTAAACAGATTTTCTTAATTTTTCGCGAACATTTTCAAAACCACTCAGCGATTGTTGTCTGCATCTCTGTAAGTGAGTTTGTGGAGCGGAAATCGCTAAGTCCACTTCGTTTTGCCAGGTTTATTGTATTTATATCAATGATGTCAAATAAATATTCCAGCGAGAAAACGTTCTACCACTGTAGCACGTTTTATCCAAGGTGTCGTTAGATTCATAATCATTCTACACTCAATATATCCCAGAACCGACTATCTATTAACCTCGACATAGTTGAATAAATGAGTATCTTCTTCTGCTTAGCCGCTCAAGGTGTCATTGATATGATGTTATTGAATATCAGCGAAGCATATAACACTACAGTTAATGAATATTGACAACAGTCGTGGTGCTTACGATTCGGCAAGGTTCGCCATCTTCAGAGCCTGGTAAGGTCCAATTGGTTCGCAAATTATTATCTAAAGCCTTCGTAAACCCCAGCAGAAAACGTAAGAATCAAATTTTTGGGTCGCATAGGAAAAAACTTCATTTCAAAAAACACTCACCGCTTAAAGTCGTTTTAGGTCTTTCAATTAATCATTGAAGACCTGCCACTTGGGTCTGTGGTTAAGTGAGACTGTGCCTGGCTCAGGTCGGGAATGATCAGCTGAGGTATGGTGCGAGGTCCACGCGTTATTACGAGGCATTACTCTTTGCGGTTCATTTTTGGGCCTTTGTTATGACGTTAAATTTTGAATTTCAAATTTCGACATTAAATTCACGGTCCTTGCACAGGAATCAAAAAACATCTACGCCGTTAAAACTTTGGAAGCTTTCTGGTACATAGGAAAGGCTCAAAATGAACCGCAAAGAGGAATGCCATCGTAATGAAGCGTGACCGCGCACCATACCTCAGGCTAATATTCCCGACGTGAGCCAGGACAGTCGCACTTAACCACAGACTCCAAGTGGCAGGTCTTCAATGATTAATTGAAAGACCTAAAACATCTAAGCGGTGAGTGTTTTTGAAATGAAGCTTTCCCTTGCGATACAAAAATTTATTTCTTACGTTTTTCTGCTGGGGTTATGAAGGTCTATGATTTAATAAATCTGCAAAAATTGTGACCATTCCAATCTCTGAAAGTGGCGAACTTTGCTGAAACGTAAGCCACCTCGGCTGCTGCAATATTCATGCTGCATTTTGTTTTAACTGTATTGTTATATACTTCGCTGGTATTCAATAAATAATATCAATAACACTTCAGAGCGGATAAAACAGAAGAAAGGTACTCATCTACACTCAATTGAGTCGGAGTAAACAAAATCAAGTGGAAACCATCTCTTTCTCACAATAATTCTGAGTCTGCTTTTTGTGCTTGTGATACATATTGCTAAATCTTCTTTCCAAAAATCATGCTATCGTAGACCACTTTACACTGCTGCTTGCACTTTGTTGATGACCTTAGGTGAGCGCTTGTAGAGGAAGAACTGCAAACTCAGGTTCTGGCTAGCACATGAGCTTTTTTTGTAATATCCACAATCCTGTTGGCATGTTTTCTTGAAAGAAAAACCTTCAGTTCTCACAGAAAGCGACTAGATAGGGTTTCATTGGCTCTATACGTTGAGTATTCCTCTCAAAATTTACTGCACCATTATGGGTGGAGAGATGATTACAGGTGTGTAACGTGGATGCGCAGCAAAAAAGTTCTTCTCCTAGCAGAGTCCTCAGTCAAGATGAAGTCTGAAAATTCTATCCAGATAGTTAACAAAGAGAAAAACAACACGTGGCTCCACCTCCGTTTAGGTATGAAATAATCCATTTAACAACAAATCTCCTTCCGATCAACATTTGTTTGTGATAATGAAGATCCAAAGATAGGTCTTTCTTGGCTGCCCTTGAGACACCAAAAAATCATGGGCCTCAACCACAAAATTGAACATTACACGCAAGAAGATATCATCATATGCTGCCATCCAACTTGTTTAGCTGATGACAGCGAAATCGACATGTTGTTCAAGTACATCAAGTGAGACGAAGTCATAGGCAACGAAATTTCCTCTGCTTGATTGTACAAAATGTAGTTGTAGAATAAAGCTGGTAAAAAAGTTGGAAAATTTTAGGATGAGAACATTAAACGAGAATGGAAACCATTTTGTAGGATTTTTTTCGTAGCGTGCCTGGAAAGTGATTTTCGATGAATGGGAAATTCGACTTAGATTAATATGGTTTCTAACAGCAGCGGGATGATTTCCTTTTCGAGTGGTATCCGAATTCTGCACCCAATCTGATCACCGCCATCTCACTACAAGAGCCGATCTTGTCTGGTGGAATAGGCTTTTTGCCAATGTCCAACTCAAACCATATATGATGGAAGTATTTTGCTACATAAAATCGCCACTTCTTTTTAGAGATTTTGAATTTTGCCATAGACCACAGTTGAGTTCCTCGCAACAAATTTAGTACGCATTTGCGTCCATTCTAAGAACATGAAAAAAGAAACTGAGGCATAACTCTGATGCGATACACCTAAGATTGATGCCTGCTGTAAAAGATCTTTGCAGATAGATGTGTACGATAGGATGAGAAAAAAAATCATTTCAGGACAGGTCAAAAACTATTTAATGTAAATACTGATCTCTGAATATTGGTAGTCCACTTTGTTGCATTTATCCACTCTGACAAGCGATGACTTTCACAACTCTCTAGCATGGTATGGAATTGATAAAAAAAATCCTGATACCAAATTTTTCCTTCTCAAATCTTCATTTCGAAAATCCGAAACTTTTTGCTGGTGGAATTTAAACGGATGATCATGCCCTCAAAAGTTGGGTTAGCCGTAGAAGACTTATCGAGAGGCCACAGTTCTAATAACTCTGCAGCTTAGTTTCAACGAAGCTAAAGGCAACAAATTACGATTTGAGATCAGTGAAGAACGTCATGGCCTAAAAGATGGACGGAAAAAATTTTTACAGGCACCGCCTGCTATGCTCTTTGGTGTAATTTGCAACCTGATCACGAAGATTTTTATGCTATATCAAGTGCTTGGAATGATGCACATCTTAGTGGACAAGCAGTTTGCGACACGGATTTCCTTCACGGCCCAAAACGAAGCGGAGTTTGAGATATCAGGACCTTGTCAAGATCGTCATTTGCCCACCATTCTTACCTGAATCGATAAAAGGAGCTGACAAAGCTAAAATGATGCAATCCTACCAGCGTCTCCCTACCAAGATGGGACTTGTTCTAACATACAAATATTAAGCCCAATTGTTATCGGAGCTGCAGCCAACAATACAGTGGCTCCACGTCTTCCTGTCTCCACTCTTAATTGGGGGGGTGGACTCGGCAGAGCTGCACCACTCTGTCATAAACTGTTTTACAGTTGGACGGCGAGGGGTAAACAACGTCATTACAAATGAAGTGTATTTTGGAATTAAGTACGCCATTCACGACAACTGGACTGGGATACGCAGGCTTTGAGTTCTTTGGACAACGCTTCCCTTGTAGCAAATCCAAAAAAATAGATATACAGTGGCCGATGCCACAGTGGGCCCAGCCCCATCAGAAAAATAGTAGGTCGACAGATGGTTTGTTAGTTTTAGAACTAATAAAGAACGGCTCCCATTATTGACAATGCTCCACGGCGTTATATCTAGAATACATGGTCCGATGTGGGGTTCGGAAACTTAATACAACACGACGCACGTTAAGGACCATCGCATGATGAGTGCGCTGGTTTTAAGTATTGTTGCCGCTATTGCGAGGAAAACTACACGAGAGAAAAGCTGTAGCGGGGGGGACCCCCCCAAAATCGACGTTTAATTTAAAAGGCTTATTAAGAGTATTTTGAGGGCACTTCTCAATCGCTACAATATTGAGAGGAGATAACCAGAACTACGAGGTAATGGCATCACCATCAAAACGATGTAAGTAAGGCACATGTAATTATACACATGAATGGCTCGGATATTAAAAAATGGGATTTCAATAACCATCTAATTTTTAACCATCAATCTAGTTCAGCGAACAGTTTGATTCTGCTGCATTTTAGAGTGAAAATGCTTGCAACAGGCAAAAATGTTTTATAAAGCCACCTTGCCCTCCTGGTCGTGTCCCACATCCAGAAGTGGGTCGACAAGGAAAAAGAGGCATATCCAGCAGCGTTACATTGTGGTCATCGTAGTTCTTGAACCATATCATTTTCTGCAAGATTCATAATTAGATTTTCCTAATAAGTCACTAATAACTATGAGGAAAGGCAAATACAACAAAAGAAATGTGTACTTAAGAAAACTGATGACGGAAACGCTCGAAATAATGGTAAATCGAAAATGCAAGCAAAAATGCATTTGAACTGAGCAATTTTATACGCACATATTCATTCAGGAAAGTTGTGATAATGCGGGTCAGTCAATCAGGGCAAACTGTTAAGACGAAAACTTTGAAAATGGGAAATGATAGCATGCGATCAACTATCTATTAAGGATAAAGGATGAAGCTCCTGGCGTTGATCAGTCCCTGAGGGATGTCCTCAATTTATTGCCTCGTTTGAGGTAGCGTATGCATATTTGGCCTTACAATGCTCCATGGTGACCTGCTGCTGTATCCTAGTCAGTACTGCCCATCTTCTCAGAAAAATGTTGGTACCGGTTACTGGTCTCAGCAGTGATGAGGCTTGGTAAGCTATCGGTGCGAAATCAAGCCATCGACCTTGTGGGTAAAGAAGAGTAGGCTCTAACCACTGCGCTACATGCGCCTCTTACTGATTCAATACACCTGACATTTGACCAAACCTTTCCACAGACTAATTAGATTATGTGTAGTATGAATGAGCGTCATGGCTATGCGTTAGTTTTACGAATCAACTATAACCGTACACGCACCATGCTGGAATTAAGCCACCATAATGCGACGACCACTGCCAAGGCAAGGAATAAATGGAAAATGTGCTCGGGTACGGCACAAACTATCAAAGGATTTGAGAATACAAGTAGGCTTGAGTAATGATGTAACTGAAATGCTCATGATTCCATGCGCTGCTTATGCTTATGCCGAAGCGTTTTTTGAGCCTTTCACTGTTTCGCCAAAAGTAACCTTATCGGAAACTAAAAGCTATTCCAAGGACTTCTACACTACCTACTTTATATATTCTTTCTAATATTGGGTTGTCCTATAACCCTACGAGGACCAAACGGTACGTTTCGTACCGTGCCGCGCAAGGTCGTATCTCACTCATTTACTGTAATGACGCGTCGCGTGCTGTGGAAAGCAAGCGCATCTCCTGGGAAAGCAGGAGCAGAGCAGTCATACATGTCTGCTACAAACATGCAGATAGTGTCCGCCTGCGTATCTGTAGCTCTTTGGGACGATGAATGCGAGGAGACGAACCCACAATCTGAGGGAACATCATCATCAAGAATTGTGAGATTTTATTGAGAAGGCTTCTTTACAGATTATGTTGTCAAGAACAACATCGTAATCCATACGTTGTCTATATTTCTTATGTTTCAGCGAGTTCTTAATAAACAGCTGTTTCTTTTTTTAGTCAATGTTCTTGTAGTTATTTGATAGCTTGAATAATGCTGATTTCCATACCAAGCTTTGTTTCTGGTTCGATTTTCATAGAAAGTTTTATTTGTGGGAGAATACGTTCTGCTTTCGAAGTGCGATCTTTCAACTATGCAGCGAACTTCTGGAATTTTGAGTAGTTAACTTCTAAATTTGGGAAAACTTCATTTCTACGGAAAGAAAGAGCGCTAGTGAATAGACTTTGGTAAACATACTTTGAGTGAAAAATAACGCCGCTTACTCATTTTCAATGAGAGGAGCACATGACATGAAGCGCAGTGATTAGGAGATGCGCTGCGTCACACACAAGGTGGATGGTCCATTCTCGCTCTTATGACTCACCAAACCATCCCTCTCGAGTCGCTAAATTAGTGCTAAGCTTGTTTGAAAAAATGGCAGCACTCACTTACATAACGGTGGAACACTGTAAGTCATTATGAAGGCCAGATATTGGCCCATCTTTCAGGGATTGATCAACACCGAAAGCCTTATCCTTCATCCTTTATTATTATTATTGGGAAAAAAGTGGCATGCAGTCGCATTGTGTGAATTGTTGTTGTGTATCCTCGCCTTCTTCTCGTACAGACTTCTCCACTAAACCATTAGTAGCATTATTCGACAGCCCGAAAACTGGAGATCTCAGTATTCGAACTGGTTTTTCAAGATAAATCTCCATAGTACGCTTCAATAACAAAAGAAGATGACGCCCTGCTCTCTAGATGAGTTGTTTCAACTATACAAACGTCTCCCTACTTTTCCACATTTCTTTTCTTGCTTTTTTTCTGACCCATATTCCTGTGGAAAATCTCGCAGGAAAGCAGGCGCAAACAGCCAGCCATGAATGCGCAGCCACGCAGATACAACCTCCTGAGACTGCTTCGCGAAGAACGGAGGGGCGCATGCTGCTTAGCAAAGATTGTCACAAAGGTATAAACTCTTTCGGATTGTTATTTGAGTAATCATCTCGTCAAAAAAATAAATTTTTCAAGAAAATAGTCACCATCATGATCAATGTGCAACCATTGGTTGGCCAAGGATTCGGACGCCTTTCTCTCAGACAGAAAGAATCTGGCTCGAAGAAGTCGATGAGGTTACTTGTGAGCTATTAGTAGTCTTGGAATTTTTTCTCCCGCAGTTGCTGCTTTCGGGTGCGAGAGGGAAGCAGACCGTTCTAGCAATATCAGGGTTATGCGGTGGATACGGTAGTGTTGTCCAGCGTAGTATCTTCATAATAAGGCGAGTCGACTTCGTAATGTCATGCGAAGTCATGTGAAGCGATATCTTAGAGAAGGACCACACTGAGTCATTTTGGACGCTTCTATCGCACTGCTACACTCAATTTCCAGAGTTACTCTTCGTAAACATTGACATTAATTGCCTGCTTGTTCTCAATCAGTTCCTAAAACAGTGTGCCCTACCAATTTCAGAAAGTCAATTACATAACGTGCCAAGCATGGAACTAGGCTTTGGTTGAGCTGAGGGTCTTTGCCGCGAGGCCGTTAGTAGGCATGACGTTGGTTGGTTTCGTAGTTGACCAGTAGTCATCTCTAGTGATTATCAGCTTGCGAAAGCCCTGCCTCTACGGTCGCAACTAAATGCTTTCGCATAATGAGGTTTCCATCGATACAACACCTTGCGGTAGCCACTCCATAAACGAGATAAGCGATGGTACTACGGCTGGTATAGCTAAGGCTAATAAAAAAATTCTCTAACATCACACAGTCTTTCCGTAATAGCTCGATTTAAAATTGAAAACTGAGTAGAATAGTAGAGTGAAAGAAACTATGGACATCCCAATATTTTTTTTTGTAACACGTGAATTTAGAGCTCCAGAAGAATGTTGATCACGATTAAAAAATGATATGAAAGCTCTAAAATACCATAGTTCTCTTTTCATCTTTTCTTCGTTATCGATTTTTTTGCACTGCTTATATAATCGAAATTTTCGAATTACCAAACTCACAATGTTTTGCAGCGAAACGTGCAGTGTCGCGAAAAATTATGCCTATTGACGTCATTGGATATACGAATAAAAATGCTACTCAACACTCTCGAAGTTTAATGCGGTATGAAATGTAACGACTACCAAAAGTCAAAAAAGGTGTTTTTCTTTGACACTTTTTTACGGCTGCTTACAGCCCATGAAAAGCGGAATGCTGAGAAACAGTAACATAGCGATTTTAAAATTATGCGATTAAAAGTGATATTATTGGAGTACTCACAACAAATGGCGCTTTTCCGTTCTAAAAAATTATGAAATTAATTACTGTGTTGTTACAATGAGGAAAAATTATTTTTGACTCAAGATCAATTCTCTTTATATTCGAAATGTCAAGCTGTACGCATGCTAGTGCTTCCCATTATTTGTACACATCTTATCCAGAGTTTGAAGTAGATGATCTTCTCTAGATCCTCATCAGACCAAGAGAAATTTCAGAAACCTCGCGAAAGATGCAGTCTGGATGGTTTGTAAACGACATCTCTGAATGACTGTAAAACAATGGATTGCTTCTTTGGCAACGCAAGTGTTTCCGCACCACCAAGGACTGTCCGTATCATCGGAAAAAAAAATTGGTGCTAGTGCATTAAAAGCATGAAGCCATTCTGCTAAATCCACAAATAATATTTATCCAAGATACGAGACACAGGCCGTTGAAATCGATCCCAATATGGAGACATAGAGATAGAACATCTACAGAGGCACTGATATGTGGATCATGAAAAAAAAGAACAGTCAACTAGTGGGCAGAAGCAATCTCGACCCTTCGTAGAGGTGACTTTTTTAGCGAGGGCTGTTTAGACGATAGGGAGCTTGTGGGTCATTAGAGCAATTCGACTATATTCCCAAATTCGGATGTTTTACAAACTACGGTATGACACTAACATCATAGCCGATGAAAGTCTTTACCGTGAACGACGTTCACAAAGCTAAGAAATGTAGAATGTTTTGAGGCTTGAGCTATTCTATGTGACATGTTTTGGAAGTATTTACGTAAGTGGCACAGATACTTTTATGAACAACGTGTAGAAAGATCATGAAATTATGAGAGTGAGCACTGAAAACTTCCCAAGAAGGAAATGAGTGTATAAATATTTCGACGACGCGCGCACTGTGAAATGCAATGATGTTTATCATGACGTCAAACGAAGAAGCGCTCACATGTGTTGAAATAATTATTCGGTTTCAAAAAGTTGGTTTTAATTCAATGAGCTATTTTCAACGTAGCCTTTTATTCAACTAAATTTTGAAAACCTTGTTACAGAATTTCGATATATATATATTTACGAATAAATAAATAAATAAATAAATAAATAATAAATAAATAAATATATATATATATATATATATATATATAGATATATAGATACGTGCATATATATACTATATACACTATATTTCCACAGACTTTTTATCGAGCCTTTCACAAGGTTTGAAGCACTGTGGTATCTTGTCCTTTTGCTACTCTAAGTATGGAGCGTGCTTTACTGATGACATGAGCGAAACCGTCGAGGCACCCGTTACCACTAAGATGCCGTACTAAACCTATCAGAAAGCTTGATAAATAGTGTGTGGAAACATATAGGTATAACTTCACCGTAGTTTCGGTCACTCACTTCAGAATATCACCCTCTCGAACCACCCAGGAACATGAAAGAGTTGTTGTTTCATTCAAGTCAACAAAAGAAAGCTATACATGCATTGCTTACTCCTTGGTCAAGAAGGCTTTTTTGTTATGGAATGAAAGGATTTGGGTAGTTATACAGCAAGTACGTCTAAAGTAGGAGTGAATAGAAAAGTGATACCAAATGAGTAGTCATCTATTCATAAACTTTTTCAAAGTGATAGCGTTAATTGCTGTTGATGTACACTATTTCCTCTCAATTTCTCAACATTCAACATTACTTATAACATCTCCGACCGCTTTTTATTCTTTAAGCAAGATCTCACCTTGCTGCTTTATCTTAGTTGTCGATCGAATGAATGAAACTTGTGCAGCTTTGAACAGACCGATCTGTTGCGTGTATGTGCCGATACATCGTCTCTTATGACTCTCATGAGTGGAGTCAACTATGCCAGCATTGAATTCTATCGCATTCAAACTAAGTCACAGCTTTTGTACCCATTTTTCTACTTTTGGCCACTTCTTTTCTGACACGATTCCTAACTGTATCGTTATATGTCTTGAATATTTACAATACAATACGAGCAGACATAGCTTCTACATTGGGACTGTGAAGTAAGTGGTTGAATTAGCAAGACTTCAAAAGCTCGCACTCTTTGTTCAACGTGGTTACTGTTGTAGATGCGTTTTAATACTTACGTATTCTCATGTAATTTTATGACGCAAAGAAAGCGCAGTAAGACATTGCTTTAAACAAAGTGTGATGTCGGAGTTGCCAAAACTTACGCTATTGCATATTATTCGTGATACAAGGAAAGAGCTCTGTTTCGCACGAAATACCCGAATATGCAACACAAAACATTCCTTTTTGCTACAGCCGATGTACAAAGCCTACCTGATATGCAAACATATTTTGAATTTTCGGGTTCTATGCTGACGAAAAATTGCCAGCACTTTTGAGGAAGTTTTTTCCAAAGAAAAATAAGCGAGTTAAAGTATGAGCGCGCGGCTCGCGTGAAACAAATTTTTATATCTTAAATGCTACAGCGCTGTGAAACAAACTTTATTTATTCATATTAAACTTTCGAATGATTACTCACTCTCTCATGAACCTGTCTGTAAAAAAAAGGTCCGTTCTTTGTTCTGTTCTGTCGAACAAAAAAGGATCAATCATTGTTTTTTTTTTTCGGAGTTGTAAAATAGTTTGATCTGAGTTTTCTTGGAAATGAAATTGTACTCACCCAATTGTACAGTTTGCACACACTAGCGTTTTAATCATCGAAGTATCTGTGTTTCTCAAAAAAAATATTTTTTCGTACACTTACAGACGCAAATAGGATGAATTGTTGGCATCATTGCCAAATAAATCACTTAGATAATGTTCGTCTATCGGAAAGAATCACATGAAGGGACCTTTTCAACTGGACAAATACTTTTCTTTAGACTATCAGTAATCATTCAAAAGCTTGAACTGTAGAAAATACTTTTTACTGTGTTATCGCAGTGAAAACAAAATAATAAATTGGATGAAAAATTGTCGTGCCGTTTTGATTTTTTAATATGATTTTTTACAATGGAATAGCATGGTTCTTGGTATCGCTCGACTGAGCATTTTCTTGCAAACATTTTGGTGTACAACTGCCTCTACTTGATAACGAGCTGCCTTGAGAACAAATTTGCTTGCACAATTGGCGAGTAAAAGAAAATTTTAGTGAAGCGGCGCTCAAGCTCAATGGAGTTTGGGACGATGATACGGTTGCAGAAAGGACGACTAGGAGTGCCTTGCGAAATTCAAAGCTGACGGGAACAGTCTGAAAAATCAGTGAAGTCCGGGCCGTCCATGGGAAGTTGGTCGTTCAGAATGGCAACGATTTTCAAGTTCCTTACACCACTCATTCAAATGCATATCTAATTCAAGCCACCTTGGTCAGACGCGATCTTCTGATAACTTTCATGTTGAACAGCTACTGCCAAGGCAAAATAGAGTATTATTTTCGTATGTACAGCTGAAAAGCAGCAATTGGATGGCAAGTGCCGTATCCGAGTGTAGACAGAAAAAGCTGTGACTTCATTTTTTCATAAATGCTGCGCCCGACCTGAAGCGAGTGGAGTGAAATGGTTCAGTATCATCGGAATAAAAGCACAGATGAAAACACACCGATTCTGTTCGAAAAGATGTTTTCGCAGTTTGATCGGTTTGATTTCGAAAATTTTCGCCGACGACAATTTTACTCTCTGAGACTTCGTCAACAGATACTCTATACTCATAAAACTTTTGTCTGGAAAGTAAGATATTCGCACTTAGAAAACTGAGTCACAATTAAGAATCTGTTTTGACTAAGAGCCAAATATCCTAAATGAATAATTGAGAGCGCTCAGATTTCCAAGAGCTACTAACTCTGGTCTTTTTTGCTGGTTAATGTGTTCTTATTGCCTGCAGAATAAAACCTTGTTTCCACTCATCTATCACAAGTTGTTAAAAAAAAAGAAATTGCATAAGAAAACGATGTTATTCCTTGTCCTTCTCCAAGATGTTAAATGGCTGACCGATAGGAGAAAGCTCTGGTTGTGAGATGCAGCCGTTTTCGAAGTACAGCTGATTGGTGGCATCAGAAGGCTCAAAGCTAATTGGAGCAGATAGCGAATCCTCCGAGTTCAAAGAAACACACCTTCCAGGGTGGCAAAACAGTGCCGACTGCAGTGAAGTTTTGGTTATTAATTAGGATTAAGCGTAAAAGTAATGTAATATATATCAATCATAATAAAACAATGAAATAATGCTGGCGTAATGTTGATGTAAAGCATTCGCAGCTTTATTAGCAGGTTGGAATCAAGTAAGAAAATCCAGCGTAGAGAATAGAAAAATGGTAGAGAAAATATAGCATAGGCTTACATACTGATCTGTTATGATAGTGATAACCTAACAGTCGGTAAATGATTAATGAAGGATCATGTTTAGAAAAAAGAGCAGTAAAGGGTCCTAAAAAATGCCCAATTTCATAAAAGAAGTCAGAAATAATTTTATTTTGGTTGACTTCCATTGTATCGCATAATTTTCAATGATATAGAATTATTTGAATTCAACATCCTTTTCACCTTGCATACGTAATCACTACTCAAGACGCAGAGTTCAACGCAAAGTTCCAGACCGTCGTAACCACTGGCAGTCCAGAAAATCTCTCTCGAGGTCAACGTGAATCATGAAAAATGTTTAGCCTGCCTTGCAACAAAGTTGTCTGGTTATCTTACCTTAACAGCGTAATCCCTAAATGCAATGAAGTCTAAACAACTGTGATATGGAGAAATGTTTTCTAAAATGTCAATAATTTCGCAATACAAGCGTTAAAGTCAGAGTGTAATCTTAGCCAACACAAGCACCTACGCTTTCTGTAACATTAAACTGGAATCGTCAAATGATAGAGGACGAAAGTAAAAATGCGAATTATCAAAAAATCTCCCACGCTATTGACCGAGACGTTCATTCAAGTAATAATAATAATCATCCCATTTTCATTGCGCTTTATTTATATATAGTCTGAGTTTTTGAACTGCCGAGTAAACAGCTTTTCTTCTTGATATCTTATGGAAAATGGAAAAAAGGAATATCGCACATCAAGCTCTATGGCCGAGACTCAAGAAATAATTAGGTAGCTAAGTTCATCAGTGAAAGTAATACTTCAATCAGAATCACTGACACGGCAAAGGCTTTTCTGATTTCAGTTACATTTTTTTTCAACTCTGAAGATTAACTTATTTTGATTATCATTGAGTTTAAGGCTTGTGTGCTGCGCGCCCAAACGACAAGGTATCTTTTCGAACCTGGGTAGCAAAACTTCAAGTCGGTGCGAACCGTATATTCACCATGAGGCGGCTTCCGAAGAATCACTCGGTCATCCTCCATATTTACCCTCCAGAGAGACTGCTGCTCGTTAGGTGAATTTCGTACAAACTGTCGAATTTGCTATTCATGTCAGTAAAAATAAACAACTAGAAAATGCCGTTAACCATATCCACGTTAAAAAATTACATAATATCTAACTTTTTAAAGAGCAGGATTTCCAGGATGGATCCCAAACACGTCAACGATGTAGTGAATAGGTATCTAAGAGAATTAAGTGGTGAGCAAATATACGGCCTCAGACGAAAGTCGAACCCGCGTTTCATTCATACCAGGGATGCAAGATAGCACTACATCACACTTCATTCTTCGTCGGGGGAATAGTGCTCAAGATTAGTGAAGATTCCTGTGGATGACCCCAGCGCGGCTGATCTTCCAGACTGTTCTCTTCAGTCATGAACTTCGTGAATCACTTCCTCATCCCTTCTGCAGCCGTATCAGCGCTCCAAGCTCCACTAATTTTGGCTCCCCTTCGCTAGCACCTTCCCTTGGGCGCCATTCGTGCGTGAGTAGCAAACTAATCTGTTCCCAAGACAGCTCCATCTTAGAACAACATAGACAAGTTCTATACCAGAAAATTCGCAAGAAAACGCTCATTTGAACGATATCAAAATCATGCAGTTTCAATCAATCCTTGTTAAAAAATTTAATGCTCATTTCACTAATGCCAAAACACAAAAAGCGATCTAATAATAGCGAAGCACCACAATCGGAAAGAAGTTGCCGTACATTAAAGGAAGTTTATCACCAGATGTAGACATGTTAGTTGATATCATTGGTTATAATTGTACATGTGACAGAATGTGTATATCCTCATAATGAAAGTGAAAATCATTCATTTTAGACAATCGTACAAATTTTGTGTGATCTCTCAAGGCAAAATAACCTCCTCCAAGAAGGGATCTTGCAAGCTATTGGGCGTAGAAAACAAGCCTTATGAGGCATTCCTGGAGTTAAGTCTATAGTCTAAAGCTATTGATGGAGCAGGTAAGTGCTGAGGAGATTCCTTGAAAACTACTGAACAGAAATTCCCCCCATTGGTACACATGATCGTCTGCGCACTAAGACCAGAGTTACTCTCCGTTATGATTTTTTGAGTAGCCAACAGAACTTCGTTACTGAACTTCAAATTATAACTGTTTTGTGTTACTTCGGTACCGTTGACTGCGCTCATACTGAAAATTCGAGCTAATTTACCATGACCTTAATTTGAATGATCCTAGATGGAATACGGAAGGCTGCGTTGGCAAAAACTCTACATCTGAATACGTGGACATATGGGTGAATCAAGCTTATACGTCTGTCCGTTTACAATATAGTTGTAATTCGACGTAGATTATTGCTTTCGCGGTTGCACCGCAGTAAGAGTGATTCAAATACAGCGGCGAGGATTCAGAAGAAACCGTCTAATGTTGGTTGCCACATGGGAGCACATGATAGTATATATAAACTCGTATCGTCAAGGAAATCTCATATCGGCTCAGACAATAGTCCAACAAGATCCCAATGAGCAGAATCATAATAGAATAGGGCGAGACATCCCTAGCAGTCATGCTGCTAAGGTAAGTTCCAAAAATAGATGATATCATCAGAAAATGTAATACTTCATGTGTTACGAAAGAGATGAGCCAGTTGGACAGCCTTTTCACATGACAAAGATGAACAATGATTTACAAGAGCGCACTCAAGCTGCTTTAATATGAAGTAATGGACAAAGCACTGGACGTTCACCGATCCCTGATGCATGCGCGGGGCATAGTGCTTCATAGAATGTACAGGTGTTTGAATGCATAAATAGCTTATACATGACTTGTAGCACTCTACCGCTGGGTCATAATTGCATTTCTGAACAAGTATTTCACCAATTTTCCTAGCCTGGGTGGATGCAAAAAGTATACGATCCTGTAGAGAAAATCATGTAGCATGTGAGTTATACGGAAAATCTAAAGTTTCACTTTGAAAGAAAAAAATTTGGATTAAATAACGAACATAAGCTCCGTTCGCGAAGTTTCATCTATTTCACTAATTACTCGAAATCCATTTCATTAATTACTCAGAAAGTACTGCCGCTTATATTCACTGAGTTCGAGGGTTTATTCCGCTTAATTATTTCTCTTCACAGGCACAGAGAAGAACTCCTTCGACATAGGCGACATATCACATTTTTTCAAACTATCACCGATGAAGGTTAAGGCGAATTTAAGATCATATGTTTCCTGGTTCACGCCAATCTGCGTGCAAGCTGATTTTGAGCTTCCTGGTTCCCCTTTGAATTGATATGAAAGAGACTGCTGGTCTTTTACTCCGTCAGTTACTCCTAAAGGGCGACTATAGAAATTGATGCGCACAGAGAGAATTGCGCAGCGGTGGGCGATTTTCGTTAATTTTGAGGAGAAGAAATTCCCAATTAAATAACAAGATGAATCCCGCATGTCTAATACTTTAGGCCATCGATAGATCGCATCGTTCCCAACATGCATATTAGCTGGTAAACAAGCTCGCCGAACATTTGAAACTCGGTTTTATTTCCCCTGCTACACTGCAGTGAAATGGTCTCTCCCAGAAAAATAGCACAGGCTGTAATGATTGGAACTTATGCTATCGAATAATTACTAAAAGTCTATAGAAAGAGTTCTGTACCACGAGACTAAAAGCACAAATCCTGTCCTTTTCTTATAGCGCCACCGGAAAAGTTTTACTGAAAGTCAAGCACACTTTTGAGTTCTTCGAGATTTGTGCTATCGAAAGAGTACTAGCACTTTGACGAAAGAGTTTTTTGCAGCGAAATATAAGCGAGATAAGAAAAAATCGCGTGTTCGTGTGGAGCATGACTTGATTTTGAATTTACAGCGTTAAAGGGGTGTTCCGAAAAGCCAGTCACGTACCACTCTACCAAGATATTCAAGCTTTCGAATGGTTACTAACCACTGCTATGAATAATTCTTGTCCAACGAATGAGGCCGAATAATCATTTGTCACCGTCCAACAGAAATGTACCAACTGTGATTAGATCTTGAACGGGGCGCGCACTTATGAATCAAACAAGCCGACACGCGGGTCAGGCGTGTATCAAAATTGAAACACTAGTTACCCAACGAGTTGGAATTGCGGCTAAATAATTGCAGATAACGACTTTTCAAGAGCGCATTTCTCATCAAACAGCACTTATGAGCAGAGTTTTATGGAATACTTTGAATAAACTATGAAAAGAATCCCTCAGAACACTTCATATATCGGCACATTTCACTCTTTTTTCCGATCAAAGTGAAAACTTGCATACCTATAGTCCTATGAATCTATGTTATCTCAAGAAGCTTTTCGCAATTATCCTTTTGAAGGTTGCGTGAAAAAAATGTGTCCTCTTTAAATAAGATAGTTTAACGTAACACCATTTCGAATTATAATGTAAAAACCTCGAGAAAAGCTAAAAGCGTTCTTATGACTATACAAATGCTCATGCAGTCACGGCCTGTGCCGTTTGGGTTTATTTTGCAATCCTGCGTAGTGCATAGACTCACATAGGCGGTTGCGAACACGCTGGCTTCTGAGAGTATTGGCAGTACTTCAGTCACTGCTATAGATTTGTAGGCGCACTGTCTTGAAAAGGCGTCTTATAGCTACACTTAGACCGTCTGAAATAAGGAGTAGGGTACGAAGTAGATCTACCGTTTGGAAGTCTCGATTTTTCCCCAAACCTATCTTAGAAGCTAGTTTTGAAGGGAACAAAAATGGTTAATATTTGCACCAAGTTTAAGAACTCTTCCTGTGCTTTCTTCCTATCCACATACTGGCGACTGGGCAGAGCATTTTATTCAAAGCACCACCCTTTTCATGCGTGGAGAATAACATAGGCTCTAAGTAGCATGTTTTTTTTACTTGACCAACGGAAACATTTAATGATGCAGCTCTTTTGAATGGATTAGATTACAACTCCATCCAAGACTAGTTTTGCTTGCTGGTTACGATAGTGGTCGAGTGAGTAGAATGCACATCAGTTTGACTCTTCCAGGCGATGAGGATGACTGAACAAGCGAAACGGTAGTCATTGTTATTGTGCTATATCGTACATAACAAACTCTAGTTCTTACGATCACACGCGTACTTACCAAGAAAATCCACGATCATCTGATGAAGGGCGAAGTCAATTGATAGCCGTTTTTGGCATTTGCCTATAGGAGTGACTACAGCTAATACATTTGCTAAACTTGTGCTAGTTTTTCATTAAGCCAGGATAAATTTGCTCGATCCGCAGCGTTAATTCTGGTAATATCGACCATATTTTTTATATCAAATCAAACACATCTAGAACGAATTAGCTTGCAAAGTAAAAATCAGTTAGCGGAAAGGGGTGTAAAAGGTAAGCAGCCACTGTTAGGTACATATATATTCTTTTTTGACTGAGCCTATTGGCGCGCAGTTGTTACACGGGTCAACGGCTTTGAAGAAGACAAACGCGTCTAAGCTCTACCTCATTAATTAGTTTTTAGCAACTTTGTGCTACGGGCTCAATAGAAAAGGAAATGATTGATGAGTAACGCCTCCGCTGGAAAAGTTCGCTTTGAGATTGTTACAAAGCTCTGAGGGGATATCTTTATTACTGTGGTGCTATACTCATTCTCTATAATTCATGTTTTATTCGATGTGCTGCACAACTCTCGAATTACATAGTACTTTAACTATCGCTGATAGTAGCAGAAATCCCATCGAAGTTGATCCCAAAAGGTCCTGACGTCAAGGCTCAGGCAACTTTGTTTAGAACACCTTGCCACATTTGTGTGGACTAATTTGCATGATGATATTGGTGGTCTAAACTTTATTATCACAGTGAATTACCAATGTCATTGAAGGAGGACGGAAAATCTCTTACGTGTTAGTTCCATTAATTTGCTTATGCTGTTCTGGTACGGGTATAACATGCATAAAAGCCATGTCACCCATTGGCATACACATGTCGGCACGCATAGGTCTGCATGAGCCGCTTACTGTATTGCCGGAAATCACGCAACTCTCTCCCATCATAGCCATATTATCTGCAAAGCAATTTCTTGTATACACGTTTTTTTTTTTACTAAACCATTGCAAAGGCGCGTAATTATCGGTCTTGGTACAAATTTTTAAGAATATTAGTGCGAGAATTGCTCATAAAACAAAAATTCATCAGTTCAAAATTGTTCACCCCGCTAAGAAGAGAGTGGGTTATAAACGGATCAGCCTCTACAGACATGCTTTATTTCGAGTTCTGGTGAAGTTATAGCTGATAAATAGCATTACTTCACTTATTCACATATAAATATAGCTATTTTTGTGATACACAGAAGTTTTCTTTTGATATTCAACACCAACACATTATGTTTCGAGCTGGAAGAACAGCCACTACCGGTAATGAAGTGACTGATAGCCGATCCTCACGGTAAGTTGGCTTAGGATTCCTGCTATAACATTATCAGAAAGGACGCCCCTACGAAATTGTTGTTTGAGCATATCAAAAAACCTGAATAAATCTTCCACTGTTCCTATACAGGCTTTTCGCTGGTACTGGACAGACAACAAAACGTAGTATGATAGATTTCAATATCTTTCAAGAATTCACAGATTGCATTATGAGACGTTGAACGAATGCCTGAACATCGGGCCCACTGCGTAGTATACCTGGAAACTGGGAGGCTACACCTTGATCTCTCGTCCATGTCATTGATATCGGCAAGTTAAATCCACTGACGGTGAAGCTCAAGGTTCTTTCTATAAAATGTTGTGACTGCTTTTCTTTCCAAATAGCACAAATTTTGAAAGGACTACTTCAAGTTTCTTGTGCTCACTTCCTTAAGCTTTTAGAGAACTACGAATATCTCTCTCCCAGTTGCATTTATTACTACTAACACGACTAGTTTAAAGAAAGGACAATTAGAGGCAATCATCTGCATTACCTGCAGTCTTGACAACCTTCGAGTGACATGGGAAGCCACTAGTAAAGCGGCCATTTTTTTCCTCACTGCTTGCAAGAGTAGTGCAGTGGGATACCCTTGCTGTAAGAATTCGTGAAACATCTACAATTCTACAAGCTTTCTTGTAGAAATTTGAAATCTGGCGATCCTATGGCGCATTTTCACATTCCGAAGAATGCAGCCAGTTACAACACCGCTTGTCTATCGCTTGTCGATTAAGCGCATAATGTAACCACTTCATTTGGTTTTGTACAATTTGGCGTCGTGAAACGACATCTTTGATTTTGGTCGCTGATATAGGTTAGGACATTTTATCCTTTTCCACACTCTTAGATGTGAGCTGCTTTTAACATCGATTTTTTGTTCAAATTACTGAGATTTTTTACTAACGTTCCAGCCAGATTTTCAATGCATATGTCAAGGCAGGGAGGATCATGCAGTCTCAAGACGTTCTCCATGCCGCTCGAGTCCTCTTTCTAAACTCTGAACCTTGATGAACGTAAGAAACAATCAGAAATCGTTCCTCTGCCCATTGATGGGTAGGCATACCAGTCCAATCCGTTAAGAGCAGAACTTCTAGAGATATAAGTTGCCATAAATGTGTTTGGTGGCTGCAAAAAACTCAGGCATCCTCTCACACTCCTTCCATTTCAAAATATGGATCCCAGTGTGATGTTCTCTAGCGTCTCTTCCAGATTCAATTTCGTTCTCAAATTCTAATGATGATTTGAATAATGTATGGTTGCAAAAACTTCATGGAGTCCATATGGAACACTTTGACTACACGCTCGTCACAGTTTGCTGTCGGTTTGTAAATAATAGGGATCGTCAAAACCGGTAATGAATGATGCTCATGGTCAAATACGCAGCATGAAATGGCTAGCGTCTTTTCGTCTCAACTACTCTGATAACGTCTCACCTTACCTTTCATGCTTGCATAAACGTGCCCAAGATGGAGATTTCATAATGCTTATGCTTGTACTTCTGCTATCGACTGCTTTTTTACAGACCCGCTCAAAATGATTTAATCTGATAAGGATATGACATATTTTGAGCCATAGGTCTAGTGCTATATAGGCGCCTATTTCGTCCTATTGGGACTCATCAGTGCCTACTCGTTCTCACCCAATGTAAGACTCCCACATCGAGTTTTCATTCGGAATCAAGAGAATTAGAGTGTTGTAGAGTATTTTGGGGCACCAGATTGCGACATTATTTGAATAGACCGAAACAGCTTCCATATAAGTGCATCACCATCAGTACTACATAGCGGTGTCGGCTTCTATATGGAGGAGATATATCCTCATGGAGCTAACTGAACCCAAAGGCACCGCTCTACTGACGAGACTGGAAGGCCAAAACACGTGTATTGCACTGTATAAGTGCCTTAACAGATCTCACGAAAAGCTCAAAATATGCCATCAAACAATAGTGTAGTGATCAATAGAGGACTTCTCGAAAACTAGCTTTGTTGTGAAAAGGTTGAGCTTGAAGCATTGGTGTGGCCTACTACCTTATCGTATCATTCTTGAAGAACATTTATGAATATCTTCCAGTCAATATAAAGTCTCAAAAGTGTACGGAAGGACTGTGGTCTAAGCGCTAGCAACACTTATGGATAGAGAATAAAACTCTCGTCGTTGATTGGTCCTGATCGATACGTCGTGTATTCGACTTCATTGAGCATCGTCAGAGGCAATTGAGTGTTTATTCGTGTTTAACAATATTTTGCGGTGGCCTACCAATGTCTAAGTTGGTGCTCAACCAAAGGCTGGGTAAACCTGAGAAGGGGGAACCGAACCATGAACCACGCCTGTTGCGTCACACTTTCGACAAATGTGCTAAATACGCTCAAATACAATAGTTTATCGCTTGTTATTTCTCAAGCTTTCATCTTCATATCTCGTCTTATCAGTGGTTAATACAGATTATGAACATATGAGGAGTGAAAATACCTCTTCTTCAAGCACCCTTAAGAGTTTTATTTTACAAGTTCTTATCCTTATGTAACATTTTCTTGCATGACACGACACCATTATGCGAATCCACACTTCTCGTACTCTATCAGTTTTTTTAACATTCACCATTCATTAAGATCTTCAACATTTGCCGTGTAGGTTCGTCTTCTGCCCGAGGATTTCGCTATCATAGTGAATGTTATCAAGTGCTAATGGAGTAAAATCTCCGTAAATTTTTGCGGTAGCTCTGTTGGGGCATTATCAATTGTGATCCAATGTCAAATGGTTCTAGACAAGTCTGATGCCAAGCACACCATCATGTAAAAGTGGTTGGTGGAGAGTGATTTTGAAGGAGTCGAGCGCTGCTTGGGTTGGCTGGGTTATCTGCGTAATGAGCGGAATCATTATCGCTGGTAACATTGATGAAACCAAAGACAGAAAGTGTCAAGCAAAAGAGATGTTGGAAGCATCTTACTCCCTATTTTTCCTTAGCTCTGTCATCTATCGACAGGCTGACTTTTAGTTAATCATCGATGATGAACTTGCTTGAAAATGTATCCATCTGTGAAGGCACTCGTCTTTCTTTATCAAATGACTTTTCTGGTTTGTAGTTCAAACATGCTTGTACCATCATTATTACTGATCATTATTGCCGGTTATATGGTAAGTTTGTCTAAATTGGGCGGTAGACGGAGTGTCAAATGGATTACAAACTCTGTGATTTTCTTGAAGTTGCCACGTTTTTAGAAGTCCACTTATTCAAGGAATGATACAGAGAGTTTCACCGCTAAGAACTCTGTTGCACGTCACTAACACCCACATTCTTCTTTTTTACCCAAAATTATCAGCGGGATGTAGTTGTCCGCCATTGGCATAGATTGTTGGCAACAGCAGTTCTCTCGATTGTTATGCAGCAGGGACAGGCTTTTTTACGAGCTAGTAATTTGTATTCGTTCGTTCTTTGAAATTTATTCTTTGCTGTGGATTTTTTTGAACATAAGAAAACATATGCATACTTGTGGGTAAATACATATCTACCTAAGAGAATCGAGTGGTGAGCACGGCTGGGAATCGAACACGCGTTTCATCCATACCGGGGGACGCGTGCAACCAACCACTGCATCACCGAGGCACATTTGCACTCATTCTTCAACATCTTTATGTTAGCTATCAACCACCAACCTTTAACAGGTTTGATCGGGTATGCGAATGAAATGACATTACAGATGTCCATTCAAACACATCTCCTTATAACAGTATAATCTTAAGTCTTCTCATAAGTTCTGGCACTAGAGCAATGCACGCGCCAAAGGCTATGCTCTTCATCTCTTGGGACCATACCTGGTCGTTTCACTGGGACTTGCTGACAGAAAGAGAGACGATCAACGCCGAGAGGTACTGTGAGCACCTGGACCGCTGCAGTCGGGTCCTGCCACGTCGATGTCGCCGCAATCTGATACTGTTCAGACAACGCAAGGTTGCATGTTGCCAAATTACCAAAGAAAAGTTTACACCGTATTGGGCTGGGAGTTGCTGGATCATCCACTGAACAATCTTGTATTTGTCGCCGTCTGACTATGTCCTTTCCGGTCGCTGAAGTACTTCCTGGACAAGAAGTTCTAAGAGATCAATCATTAGTGTCGAGAATTGACAACTATCTTTGGATCCAAGAAAGGCGCATTCTAAAGCGCGGTATTTCTTTGTTGCTTGAGAGATGGCATAAATGTGTTCAGGTTGATGGCTTATACTTGAACAGTGTTGTTAAACAATTTATTTATTTCTAGTTGATAAACTTGGTGTTCATTGCTTTAATGCTAAAACTGAAGAGATGATGTAATGATTTTAAAAACTCGAAAGTAATAGCTGTCAGATTTTTGGTTGGAATGTCTGAGATTGATTCAGTTAATACAAGGTATAGCCCGAATTCTCAGATATGCGGTTAGTTACAGATATATGAAACAACAAGCTGAGGAGCGATTTGGTAATTGGTGGAGTGCGGTGATAATTGGCGATCGAGGAGGTTATGGAATGAGCGCGGTCTATGATCGGTTCAAAAATACAAGGTAGAGTCTGAATTCGAGTAGTTGTGGACGCGCGATCGCTCGCTGCTGACATAAAATCATATGTCAAATTTCATCTATTAATCAACATAGCTTTATCCTATTCTAAACGTTTGTAAATGAATAGTAAAAGAATCTAGTTCTCCTGGAAGAACTAGTGTAATAAATAGAAGGCTAAGCCCCTCGGCGTTGATCAGTCCTTGAGGGATACATCAAGCATTTTTGCAGAGACTTTTAATGACCTGCCGATGTATCAGATCTATGTTACTATTCTCCTGGACAAGCCTACAATTTTGCCGCTCCTCGGGGATTGAAAAGCTTGATGAGCTCGGGGCGTGGTATTGAGCCAACGGCCACTTCTGTATCGCAAAGCATCTGTTACCACTGCGCCACGCTTTCTTGGATTATGATTCCCAAATCTTTTATCTCTGTTTACGTGTAAGACACTTGCAATATTCTCTTCAGAAGCGATGGCTGATCTTTTGATGATTACGCTTTACTCGTTTAACTTCTTGTATGAAAAAAGTCACCGATGCGCTGTCACATACAGTGATTATTCATTAATAATTTGATTTACTGATCATTGTGCGTGGCAACACACCGGCGACTTGTTTAGAAAAGGAGTTAGACTATTCTGAACAGGGCGAAATTGCCATAACATTAGTCATCGATTTTGACTTACCAGCCCGTTCAAGCTCTAAAAAAGGATCGTTCGTAAGATAGTTTTGATTCATTATTCTAAGCTTTAGCAAACGTCTGGCTTTTGATTTAGAAAGACAATATACGAAGTTTGTCTTCTAGATGTAGATAAACATTACAACTCTACCTATCTACTAGCGTTCAATAATTGAAGAAAATTGGAAAAGTGAAAAAGCAACTATGTTATGATTGGGTTAATGAAAAGAAACGCAAAGGTTTCAATTTGCTCTTCACCTCTTTTGAGCAACAAAAATTGTCCATTTTCTTAAGGAATCATGTCTTACGTCTTAAAGTTGATCTTTTGAGATAACTAGCAACGTTTAGCGCAGTGAGTGAAGTGGAAGCTCTTGAAACTTTGTCAAAGTCGAATTTGTAGTAGAGCAGACTGTTTGGTGCTATATGTGCGAAATTGGCCGCTTTAACCTTTTTGACTCCAGTAAGGATCATCATGACAAAGAAGTACTGACACAAAATTTATGGGCCGTAGACTAAATTTGGTGTCATTTATTAGGTTTTGTTATGCAGAAATGGAAATTTTAGCGTGGGGCTTAAGAAATTTTGCTTATCATGGTCACTGAAACTCTTATCACGTGACAGTTAGTTTTTGATGCAACTCTAGAACTACTTTCATAAGCAATTCTTCAAGCCAAGGAAGCCAATAGTAAGATAGTTTCGAGGAATTCGTGGCCGTACAAGCTTTTCTTGCCAATTCTCAATGTGTAAATTACAAAAATCTATCCGGCAACAAAAAAGTGTAAATTCTGATCGACGTTTTCTCGACTAAGAAAGTTGTGCAAAGATTTAGTAGTAGTGACTTGAAATTCATAGTCCACAGCTGCACCTGCTTTTGCAACGAGTTATGAGAACACCATCAGCGCGAAAGCTTCCTCTGATATTATTGTACGTAAATTGGCATTTCCATAAAGACAAAAATTTCACATCGATTTCTCTTCGATTTTACTTCATCTTTTGCAACTTAAAATTGTATGGGAATAGTGTGCAGCAACGAGTGGGTTGGGATCAGAATAATTGTTATGGTAGAGAAGCACATGAATCAAAAATCAAAATGTCTACAATAAAACTTCAAATGGGCGACGTGGCGGAGTAGCTGTTATACTCATCCCGGCCCGAGCGGTGCCGATCCTCGCCTCTCAACACTCTCCGCAGTCAACAGCGAACGCCCGATGGAACGACATAGTCAGGCTCACCTCGAGATTGCAGGGAGACGCGCTCAAACCAGTTTTTTGCGACATTCAAGAGAAAAACAAAAAGATTGAAAGCTAGAGGTAGTGAATCCGTAAGTGCAGAAAGAAACACTGTGAAGACGGATAATATAGCGCGAAACCTGCCAGAACTGTTTAATGTTCCTTTATTAGTTATGACTTTTCAAATGCATGAAATATGAGAGCCCATACAGCAGATATGAAGACGGTTCACGCGAAAAAAATTCCGGCTTTGGGGCTTCTCTCTAATTAAAACCTGTAACGAGGAGAAATAGGAGTGCTAATATTGTTTTCTCTGTAATATCTGTCGGTTGTAACACGTTTCCAATAATGGATGGGTGATTTGGCAACTTATCACAGATAGTCTTCATTAACTTGGTAAAATTTCTCCACTCATATCCATTACTTCACTTTGTGCCAATGTGGTATTCTCTGAGATTTCCATATGAGCCGATATTGCCAAGTCGCTAATAGGTAACCATGCCAAAACTGTCTTTTTGTAAGCCACACCCAACAAGCGAATATATTTTCATATCTCTTTACTTATTTATACGACCCGCTATCACTTTTTTATGTGCATCCCAGTACTCCTAGCATCAGCATCGTTTTTGTTTTCTTCTTGATTGGCGTAGGATACTGATCGAGCATGTTTCCTTGCATTCTCGAGGTACCTGGCTGTGGCATTCCATAGGGCAATCCTGTTGACTGTCGTAGAGTGTTGAAGGATAAAGCTCGGCTCCAAGCTCGTCGCGACGAGCATCACAACCACTCGGCCACGGCGCCCCCACAGGCACATGACGTCGTGTTAAACACATCGAATAATTCTTACGTATTTTGCCTAAGATGACCCAAAATCAAATGTGTTCATCTTAATTACAGTATTAGTTATCGAAGCGTAGAATTTCGTCAGCTATGATTAAATTGTAAAACAAGAGAGGGTTGGTCGACTACTTCGTGAAAACATCACTTATTGTCTTACCGCCTTGATCTCCACTTTGATTCTCTATACAATTGTGCATTTCAAGATTTCCAATGGTTCATTATGTGAGATATTATTGCTTGACACATTTTTGTACGCAAAAACTTGAAACTGGAGATTGGATTTTCCAGCTTAACAGCCTTTCTCCAAAAGTTTTCTCGTACATATTTCCATTTGTTCAGCTGTGAAATGCAAGTGTTTTGCACGATTTTACTGGCATAGACGCACGTCGTTGAACACTTCACAACGGCCCCGGCAGCGACACTTTTAGGCTTTTTAAAGACGAACTACGTTCGATTTATTGTTACCTGTGTGTTTGCTTATAAAGTGTATGCAGTATATTAGGGGGAAGAAGGATCTCCATTGGTTTAGGAAATGGGAAAAAATTTTTTTTGGTAGTCCGAAAAATTTATCTTTTCATGCAGAACTGCTTCTTGTGTGTAGTTCGATGCTCCGGTATGATAGACTATACGCGACGGAAATTCATGTTTTTTTTTTTTTTTTTGCAGTCACACGACTATTCGGTTTCCCATGTGAAGGGTGGATGTCAACCCTCTGTATGTCTTATACTGTAACCTTATCTACACACAAAGAACTGGACATAGACTTTCGCAACAAAATGAGACCCCCAGCATGACCACCACACATGACAACACTGGGAAAATACAAATGGTAGTGGCAAATAATAGTTAAAAATGCTTAATAGAAACTCACAGGGAGCAACTTACACAAAAACTAAATAGTTGAAGCTTGACTCAGAGAGCCAATGTATCCATATGTAGATTGGACAGCGATATAAGAAAACAAGAACCAAGCCAACAAATGCCATCAGCAGAAATTGGGGGTTGAGGATGTTGTTAACAAAAAAAAAAAACAAAATAGACGGTGTGCCCCATGAATAACCTGAGGAAAAACGACTTACACATAATACAAGGTAACCATTAGGTAAGGAAATGTAATTCACACCATAATGGCACCCACGCTTTGATGATTAGATGAATTGGCTCGGATGACAAGTTACTTTGTGACAATTTTAGCTGTTTAAGGGTAATAGCGTAACAAGAGAAAGCCAAATAGGCTGACTTCTGTTAAGACGTCACCAAACCAGAAATTTTAGGAGCTCAGAACAAAGATTCGGTGACACAAAAGAGGAAATAATTGTTGTGAGACTGATTGAATATGTAGGACACGTACTGGAAACGGGGACAAGAAAAAGTTGATAAGATAAAAAACAACAACAACAGAATGATAATCGGAAGAAAACAAAATACACAACATTGTAAGGATATAATTTCCTGACATGGATGGAAACACAAAGAAGCAGAAACTGGATTTGAAACATATAGTTAATTGAAAGAGGTTTTAATCCGCAATTTTAGGATGAGAATACAAATTTGTGCCAGACACTTAAAAGTAATTATCATCCAAACTAATTAAAAATAAATGACAAATAAATAAATAAATAAAAATATGAAAAAAAATAAATCAATGGGCTGGATGCTTTTTAGGGAAGCAGAAAAAAAAAGAAATGGAGAATAGAAGGAAAATTTAGGGGAGAAAAGAGAATCGGATAGACGAAGCCTATCATTGTAGAAAAGGAAAACAGGACAAAACCAAAGCCAATAGCAGAATAACTGGAGGTCTCCAAAGAGGAAAAAAGACGACATAAACCAATTCAATTTTAAATATTTTGAGAAGTCCAGGACTAAAAGAACAACTCTCATTATTCTGAAATAGCAAGAGGTGTAATAAATTCATTGCGAGTAATAGAGAAGTAAAGAAAGTGAGAGGAAAGAAATGAACCGAAATAATACAGGATAGGATACAAAAAAGTTAGTGTGAAAAATAGTTAACAAATACAGAAAAAAAGAAGGAGAAAGAGTTGTGGGGAACATGGGGGGGGAAAAAAAGTGAATAGCAGAGAAGAAGGGGTAAGAAATAGAAAAGGAAAAGAGAAAGAAGGAAAGAAAGAAGGGTAAAAGAGGCGGCGTGGGAGAGAAGGGCGGAAATAGAAGAGGGGAAAGGGAAGGGAAATGGGGAAAGGGGGTAAAGAAAGGTAAAGCAAGAAAGGGAAGAAAAACAGAAAAAAAAAGGAAAAAGGGAAAAAAAAAAGAAGGGACAAAAACGACGCCCCCAGGGTGCGGGGAGAGAAGAGGGGGGAAAAAGAGGGGAAAAGGAAAAGGTGGGGGGGAAGAAAAGTAAAACGGATGAGAAAGAAGGGAGAGGGAAAGAAGAAAAAAAGAAACAAAGAGAAGGGAGGAGGAAGAGAAGAAATGATAAGAAAAAAGTGAAGAAAAGAACGAGGGGACCAATGGAGGGAAAAAAAGAAGAAAAGGGAAAAAGTGGAGAGAAGAGGGGCTTAACGGCATAAGACGGAAACAAAATATAATACGAATAGATGCAAAAGGGAATGGAAATGAGAGGTGAGAAAAAAGGGAAACAAAAAAAAAGGGAAAAATGAGAGAAAGCACGGGTAGGAAGTGAAGGGGGACGGAATGGAGAGGGATGAGTAGAGGATACGATAGAGAGGGAAAAGAAAGTTTTTTTTTTCATTAAACTCGAACGAAGGGGAGGGATAACAAAGGCTGCGCACACGCACGGGGGGTGAATAAGAACCTTTCTATAATCTGATAATATTCAAGCAAGTGCCAAGTCGACAAAAGGAGATGTGGTCAGGTGAAAATTTGAAAAGATTTATCGAAGGATAATACAGTTTTTTTTTTCTATAATAACTAATTTTAAATAATTAGACTAGGCAGCAAAATCTCTCCCGCGAAGATGAACTAACCCCAACCTCCGTGATCGGAGTAAAATAAATCGCACCAGTCACACGGTAACAACTTCAGTAAATAGACGGATTAGGCACGATACGTGCAACGACAAATAGAACACGGGCACGCGTGGATACGCCTGGATGAAACCGACCAAAATTTTTCGGTCGTGTTACAAAGCTCGAAGAAGTTCTTTTGTAAGGCCAGATTGCATCATTATAATGGGAAAGATTTTTTCCCCTGTCCAACCAATTACAGATGCTCATGACAAACACTTTTTACTATGCATCGTGGAGAAATCATTGAAGGAGGGACACAAACAATCATTATATTCGACTGGTACGACCCCCAAAATACGCTACTGAGACTCACAAACTATACCATGCCCCACACAATAACAAAGTCACGTTGATTTGAGGCTTCTATCGATAAATTACAAAAAACCTTTTGCAAAAGCAAAAAATACCAGTCTTTTACCGAAGGTCTCTCAAGTGGCGAGCACGCCATAATAGATTACTTCTAACATAGATTACCCTCAAACTGCAAATTGATATATATGCGCTTCTGAAGAGAAATAAGATTATTTGCAAGCGGCTATTTGTCACACTACTTTGACTGATCACAGCGATATTCTGGCGATGTTTCGACTCGCGAATCCGTTTTAGAAGAAAAATTTAGCGGGTTATGAGACTTTTCGTTCAAAAAATAACTAAATTTTAGAAAACCTTTTTAAGAGCAAAGAACATAACTGCTTTGAACATTTGGACTTGAGCCACTGGAAGTCTGGAGTGTGAAGGAAGTCGCCTGTTGAGGTTTCGACCAAAACAAATGAATATTTCTTCACGTCGCTTGAGAAACACAATTACATACAGATCACCAGAAAAATATTGCCCGCTCTGCTAGAGTTCGGAGAGTTCGAACATCGTTCTTCCTTTCCGTCTTAATTCCCCGTTTTATCGACTTTGTCCTTATTTTTCCAAATACCATTTTTGTAGCCAAGCAAAAACACTTTCTGGCAGCAGATTTGTTTTCCCGAAAGTCCATTTGATTGAACCCGTAAAAAGAAAGATCTTTGTAGGAGTAAACTACATTGGTAATAAACAAAATATTTCCACTTGTTTTAACGACACCGCCTCACCCCATCCCAAAACCCCAACGCTTTTCACCCACTCATCAGTTGTTTCGTACTCAAGCAGGAAAAATGTCTAGGTAATGGCATAATGCTATAATTGTCTTCACGAGCCGCGATACGTCAATTATTATGTCACTGCAATCTTGCCCCGTGAACTTCATCTAGAACGGAAAACGACAGCAAGACCTTTATATGGTTTGTAGCTGAACGGACATTTTATCGAGTTACTGGAACTTTGAAAAGCGAGGTGACACCTTCGCTCCCTACCTAGGATGCAGAGTGAGAGCGGCATGATGTAAGACCACCTGAAGAAGGAACTGGAGAAATCTCCACTGTTCCTACTACAGTACGAGGATCCATTAGAGTATGAGAAGTGAGTAGATGGCGTCACCACTGTTCAGTTATACACATGTGTCTGCCGCTTCAGCCACTCCATTATCAGTTCCCCTACTTACTCCACAACTAGCAATGAGGCTTAATGGTGGGACCAAACCTCGACAATACAAACGGGCTGACGACATATAGGGAAACGGGGTGGGGGGGGAGGCAGGGACGAGACCTATCCGCATTACCCGTATATGACCTTGGCAAAGAGTAACAGCAACCTCGCTCAGGCTTTGCAGCATTCTTTTTGTTGAATCACACGAAAAAAAATCCTGAGAGCTATCAAATAAGCACAACTTCGACTTTGATTATAAAGCGATATTGATAAACACGGCCTACGACGCCGCTCTATAGAAGAGTAAAAACTCAGAGGATCGACTAAACCACATACACGACAAAACTCAAGGATTCCTACCAGATTCTCCTCTGACAAGATGAGCGCCTTCGGTAGACTTTCATTAATACTGAGCGAACATTCAAAATTTCTCCCCAGGTCAGTTGCTCCTCACATTTCTATTCAACAACCTTTGCACACAAGAACGCATACACTCTTGGGACCTCAAAACCTTACACCGGTATCAAAGGCGAGGATCTAAAGATGTAGATTAGCTACTACGGGCAAGTTAGAGGTACAATCACAGCCACCACTCTTTTTCTTGGAGCGTTCTTTTTGAACATCAACCATTCTAGCAAGGAAGTAGACATCAATCCTTCGCTTTTTGGCGGCCGCGAGACTCTTGGTCAGTTCTTAACATTCGTTTCACATTTGCAGAGTAAATACGCTTCAAGTATTTTGTGCAATAAGGATTTGAGCAAGCTGAATGAAACCTACGGCACACCATTGGAAATACACAAGATCTGGAAATAGAGACCGCACATCTCGTTAGTAGATCAGCATTCAATTATTTGGTCCGCTTAGTGTTGCGAATGTTTAGATATTGCCAGTCATTAATTAGTATACCCAACATTAAAATAACCTAATGTGGAAAATAGTGGGCGCCGCAAAAAAACATTTTTGCGTCTATAGCCCGGGTCATCTCACAGAACCCCAACCAGACCTCATTCTGCTTCCACTTAGAGAGACAGAGCAATGCTGCGACAATAAAGAAGGAAGGATTTTACTGACAGTTGAGAACTATTCGCCTTAGTTTAATTAAGCTCTCATTTCACATCGACTCACACTCTCCAGAAAACAAAGCACCTTCGTTCTGTCAATCCATCGTGTCACTCCCCGAACAGACTACTAACGTTTACTGTAGAGCCAGTAAGACTCAGATGGGTATCGTAAGACAAGCGTTAGCCTTCCCAGACCAGTTTAGCAGGCCGTCGGATAATGCACCGAAGAACGGAACAGAAAAAACAGCGCTCGATCACGCCGCTTTAGGCAAAGGGAAAAAAGCGCAGTAATTACTCCTAACCAAAACATCATGCAACAAAACCACAAACATCACATAGAGACAAGAAAGGAAGACAACTTTAAACTGAACTAAACTTATTTTTTTTTATAGCTAGTGAACAGAAGTGTAACGCTCTAGACCTAGTGTTAGCCAACGTGCCTGACGAATAGCTGTGCGGATAAACTTAGTCAAAGTTACAGATATCAAACCTAGACGCAATACGTCGATCCAGTTCGTTCAAAAACGCTTGTATGGTTATCTGATGTAAAACAAAGAACTGCCAGCTCAAACAAGAAAATTGGAGAGAGTAAGAGTTCAGGTACGATATACTCAATTTCTTGCAAGACATGAGTTAATTAATAATACTGAAAATCAAGTGGAAACGCTTTTTGTTCGTATAGGAAACACCTGGACGGGAGACTGAAAAGTTGGACAATTATTCCTTATAGACCTAGGAGAGAGAGCTGATGATAACGACTTTAGCATTTCTCATAAATGTTATCAAGTCTAGTGTCATGTGGTCTGTTAATGCGGCTCTAGCAAAGCCCGATACACGTGCTTTCGGATCTTCACAGTTTCCGTCAGTCGGGCAGAACCCTTCGTCTTCTGGCCGATCCTCTGTGGGGATCCTTCAGTTCCTACACAAAGGACGTAGGCGACAACGGCACCGATTTACACTGCTACTGCTGTCAAGGTGAAAATCGCTATAGAACAGCAATTTTGAAACACGTTGATTGGTCTTGGCTGGTATTATAAAATTTACCATATCATGCTACGGTTCTTTCCGAGTCTTAAGAAAACAGTCTTAAGAGAACATTCGAAAAGAGCGGTATAATATTGTTAAAATACCAACCAAGAATATCGACGTGTACACAGCTGCTGTTCTATTGATTTTCACCTTGACAGCAGTGTAGTGTAGACGTGCATACGTCTAGGTCTAGAGAAACGCGATGTCGTCGAGACATTAGCTATTTTATTTGAAGGAACACTTTTATCTTGGGCGAGCGTTCACATAAGATACTTACAAAGAGATAGTTTGACGGTACGTATAAATTCACGAAATCTAAATGTATATAGGCAAATTTCAAATTTAATCAGAAAAAGTGTGAGCTATTGATGATATATGAAGCGTTGTGAAGGATTTTCTGTCTAGTGCTTATCTGAAGATACTCCGAGGATGCTGTGCTGCTAAGTGTTTCTTATTGAAGAATGATCCTTAGAAAGATCGTCATTATTTGTTATATATTTCAGTGATTGTTAGTTTAGGTATAAATTTTATATTCATTTAGACCGCCAATAGCTGAAATGCTTTGGCGTGTTATGGCGTGCTGGCCAGTTTCCGATTCCACGCCATGATCGCACCGCTCACCATAAAAAGGTAAACAAACCTCCGGTGATTGACTTCGTTTCAAATCAGTTTAGGTACGCTGACTGCCACACTTACGTAATAAGCTTGTTTTGCGTTCTCTCGAAAGCTGGAATTCATGTCTGATAGCCCACTCTAATGTCAAAGGGAGCGTACTTGAAAAGATAAAATGTATATTTGGTAGGATGCCTTCTTACAGAACTGTAGCACCGAGAAGCCAAAGAGTAACGAGCCCCCCTAGGCCATAGAGTG
>JAHQIW010005716.1:0-43762 GCA_019055375.1 Parelaphostrongylus tenuis
GACGAATAGCTGTGCGGAAAACTTAGTCGAATTTACAGAAATCAAATCTAACGCAATACGTCATCAGTTCGTTTAAAACCGCTTGTTGGCTATCTATGTAAAACAGAGAACTGCGTGCTCAAACATGGAAAATTGGAGAGAGTACGAGTTCAATGCAATATACTCAATTTCTTGCAAAACATGAGTTAATAATGATGCTGAAATCAAGTAGAACGTTTTTTGTTCGCATAGGAAGCACCTGGACGGGAGACTGAAAAGTTGGACAATTATTACCTCTAACCTAGAAGGAAAAGGTGATGATAATGACTTTGACATTTCTCATAAATGCTATGAGCCAAGTTGTGATGTGGTCTGTTAATGGGCTCTTGTAGAGCCCGATACACGTGTTTTCGATCTTCACAGTTTCGTCAGTCGGGCAGAACCCTTCGTCTTCTAGCCAATCTTCTGTGGGTGTTCCAGTTCCTACACTAAGAGTAGGCGACGACGACCGATTTACGCTGCACTGCTGTCAAGTGAAAATCACTAGAACAGCAGTTTTGAAACACTCGATTGCTCTTGACGGGTATGAGCAACAGTTAGATAATGTAAGTTTTCGGTGATTGCAACACTGTGCTTGCCTTTTGAAAGACGTTATACTGCTTTGCAGAAAAAATAAAATTGAGCCTAAGACACTCCGCGCATTGCTTGTAGACTAGATTGGTGTGAGTGACTATGGATCGATAGACCGCGCAAGCGCAATCTACAGCATTACTCGAATAGAAAACACCAAGCATAAATATTACTCTCATCAAGCGCATAACAACTTTTCAGCATACCCACTGCTTTTTATGAGTCTTCCACTAAGTTGCCCAAGTGGAGACTAACAGTGCAGAGATTACATGGACTTCAAACGCTTCTCAAACAGTAAATTAGCAGTCCTATATAGTGTGCCATAGAATGTGTGATAACGAAGCATTCCCCCAACGCTCCATGTTTGAATTTATAGAATTTATTCAAGAGCATCCGAAATCTTTCCCGCTGAGAATCTATGTTCCTGAGCGAAGACAGTAACTTATACATTGAAATCCTCCCCATTATATGCCTGTGTCCTCGACGAGCTTCGAGGTTATTTGATTCAGCTTCAAACACTTGGACGACTTAATGAAGACTTATAGACAAGCGGCAAGTGAAAGAAAAAGTTGTCTTGCGCTTAGTACAATTTCAATTAGGATCTAGGTTTAGTGAATTATCTGCTGAAATATTGGAGGTGGATGACTGGATTATGGGCAACCTGATCTTTTGAAACTTTGAATAGGAAGGAGGTCGCCAAAGCGTGTCGAATGAATGAGCGAAGATAATAGCTTATCCTTAAAAATTCTCCCATTATCGCTTTATAGTGAATCGCTTTATAGCAGCCTTGCATTTGGCTTACAAAAAAAAAACCGGGGCTACTATTAGAACGACAGGACAAAATCTACTCTATATTTCCTATGCAGTAAACCTGGAAATTTCTTTGGAAAGGCTACAAATTTCTAAATAGGTGACGCTGTGCGTAATGATTTCAGCTATCACCTCAAAAAAGAACGTCATTCGAGAGCTGAGTACTTTCCGTTATATACATTCAAAGTTTTTCTCACTTTCCGAAATAATCCTAATTCTTTCTACACGAGAAGTTGTAGAGGAGACTCTGTTCTATTGCTCTATAGGTACAAAATTTTCTTCGTTTCATATGCCATTTAAGCCCATTATAAAGTTCAGGCGACGAGCTAATCACTTCCAAGTGCTAAACATGATTTTCTTTTTGCTCTATCAGAGCACTATATAAACCGTTCAAAATGAGCTTTAGCATTGAAACTATCGAGACCCTGGAATCGAGTGACTACCAGTAATTCATGTATATTATCAAACCTTCACTTTCGACTGTTTATATAGACTTCGCTAAAAGCAACGATAATCTATAGTATGATAATATAATTTGGGCCTTAAATGAGGTCTGGAGTAAACTTGCACAGTACTAGACAAGTCTGTTTCTGCCTCTCCAGGCTCACGGTAGTACGGTGCCTTTCGGTTGAGCCGATGCTCCTGCGCGGAGATATGCTCCTACCTATGTAGGAATCGACGCCCAAAATGTTTGAATTATCTCATGCTTGAGTGATTGCCTGTATAAGTGCCATACCAAGACCTCATTGAAGTCTCTAAATCACGTCATCATATTATCATAATGTCATTGTTTTTGAGCAAAGCATATATTAAGAGTCAAAAAGTGAAGGCGTGATTCATTTTACTGACCATAGTCGCTCGACTGTGGTCACAGCAATGTTGGGGGATTTGTCTCTCGAGATTCGGTTATAAAACAATTCGGCATCGGTTGGTATGTAAGTAAGGGTATATAACTCTGCAAGGACGCGACTGAACCGAAAGCACCGTACCACTGATCAGCCAGGAAAGGCGAAACAGGCTCTGTCTGGTACTGCTTAGTATATGTGTCATATCAGACCTCATTGAAGGTTCAAAACATGATATCATATCAAGAGAAGTATTCAATTTAGTGTCATCGTTCTAGTGCCAAGACTTATGAGATGTTTACGGACCTGTTCTCGCAGATTTGTCACATCATCAGAGTCACTCTCTCGTTTCCTGTTATAAAGTTATGGCGACAAAGGTAATACTCTCGGCAAGATGAATTATGTAGCATAACAACCTTGGGAAATGTAACCTAGCAACCTAAAGAAAGGTTGAAAGCATTTCTGAAAATTGTACGCAAACTCATGCAGTCACGTTTTGTTCCGGTTGGGCATATTTTGCAATATCGTGTATTGCGTAGTCGGTCATATATGGCGGTTACGAAAAAGCTGGCTTTTGAGGGTATTGCACGGTGCTTCAGTCACTGCTACCGATTCCCCTAGGTCTGTTGTTACGAAACACCTTTTTATAGCAATACCTAGACCGCTTAAAATAAGGAGTAGGGCGGTCACTAGACCTTACGTTCGGAAATTTCAGTTTCTCCACATACCTATTGGATCTCCAACCATGTTTCCGAACTTGATCCAAAAATTCAAAAATTTACTTTTCAAAGTACTCGAAAGTATCAAATAACATTAATTGAAGTGTGGTATGGAGTATGGAAGGTGAGAAGTGGATCTTCTTCGAGAGCCAGCGTCGTCCAAATCAGTGCTTGTTACCAGGTCAACAAGGAGCACGAACACCGAACTAAATCGATTTGCGCCAAAAGCAATGGTGACCATTTCTGGGACCGAAAAAGGCCGATTCAATGGGGACTTGTTGCAAGCCGGTCACTATCAACGCTGAGTAATATTGTCAGCAACTGGACCGTTGCAATCAAGCACCGTCCACGTCATTGCCGTCACCAAGTCATTTTGCTTCGAGACAATGCAAAGCCACACGTTGCCACGAAAACAAGGAACAAGTTGACCGATTTGGGCTGGGAGCACTTGGATCATCCGCCTTATTCGCCAGAAGTCTATTTCCGTCCGATTTCCCTCTCTACAGATCATTGGAGCACTGGTTGGACAAGAAGCACTGGTTTTGAAACATCAGTCATTTGCTTCGAGAATTGACTGGTTGGTTTGCATCGAAGAATATGATTAATGTTATTTGATACTCTCGTTTACTTGGGGAAATAAATTTTGAAATTTTGGACCAAGTTCGGAGGCTTATTTGGAGAGCTAATGAATGATATATACTCCTCCTTGATATAGTCCGTGGCACGAAGTTGTTACACGGATCAACGGCATGAGGAAGACGAATCGCGTCGAAACGTTAGCCGAGTAGATTCCTCATGTCTTCGTGCTACAGGCCCAAATAGCAAAGAATACAATATTTATTAATAATGCCGATGCCCGAGGAAAGTCGGTTCTGAAATTATCACAAAGCTCTAAGTGGTTGTAACTATTCTTACGGTACTGTGCACAATCGCTGTAATTTATGCTTTATTGATGTATTAAACATCTCTCGAATCACAACTTGTTTTAACTTCCGCTGATAATCGCAGAAACTCCAGCGAAGTTCGTCCCAAACGGGCCTGACGCTAAGGCTCGGGTAACTCTGTTCAAAACGCTTTGCCACATTTGCGTTGACCAATTTGCCATAATGATATTGGTGGTCTGAACTTTATTTTCACAGTGAAGTATCAATGTTTTCAAAGGAGAATAGTAAATCTCTCACCGAGATAGTTCCCATTAATTCGCACATGCTGTTCTGGTACGGGTATAACATCCTTGAAGGCATGTTGCCCATTAGCATACACATTTTGGCACGACTCATATCTCTGCATAAGCCGCTCACTGTATTGCCGGAAACTACGCAGCTCTCTCCCATCATCTTAGCCTTGTCATCTGCAAGGCAATCCTTTCAAGAAATGAGTTAATCTTTATAAAATATTAAGAAGGGGGAATTACCGACCATTACACGAATTTTCAAGAACATATAGTGCGAAAACTTTTGAAAAAAATATTACATGTGTTCTAACTTTGTTCACCTTGCAAACAGAATTTGGCTTTATAAACTATGGATAAACCTTCACCGTCATGCTTTATTTCGACTTCTCGTAAAGTCACTGTTACAAGACGGTATTCTTACGCACTCACACATTTCACGGCTAATTTTCTTTGAAAAAAAACTAAAGTTTTCTAGCGAGAAATTTTTTCATTTAGCACCACATGACGGTGGTATGATATTACAGACTCACTATTGTTTATTGATATGCAAAACTTTGAACTTTGGACGGGAATCCCGCATTCCAGTCGTTTTGCGTCAACCTGGGCATCACAAAAAAGTCATGGCACAACAGAGGCCTCCGTAGTGCAAATGGTTAGCACGCGTCCCCCCAAAGCTGATATGCGGAATCGATTCCCGTCCGAGATAGAAACTTTGGTATATCAATTAACATTATTTTTATTAGAATTAAACGCTAACAAGCTATATTTGCATTTGGAAGAACAGCCACCACTTCACAGTGAAGTGGTTGATAGCCAACGCTTACGGTAAGTTGGCTCAAAATTCCAGCTATCACAGCATCAAAGAGGCCGGCGCTACGACCTTGTTGTTCGAGCACATCAAAAACCTGCAAAATCTTCCACTGTCCCTTTGGTATTACTTTTCCTCAATTTTTGGTAAGATTAGCAAGATGTAGCATGGTGATTTCGAAACATTCCTAAAACTCACAGCTTGCATTATAAGACGTTGAACGAATGCCTGAACATCGGCTCCACTGCGTAGTATGCCTGGGATTTGCGAAGCTAAGCCTTGATCGCTCGTCCATGTCATTGATATTGGGAGGTTGAAACCACTGACGGTAAAGCTCAATGTTCTCGCTGTAAAATGCTGAGCCTATTTTCCAGTAACATAAAGCCTGAAAGTGTGCCTTTAGTTTCTTGGGTTTACTACCTAGAGCTTTTACCTGACCACGATTTATTGTTTCACATTATTTCTATTATTATTGATACTATTAGTTGGAAATAGGGATAGTTTTAAATCGTATCACGTGCTGTCGCGTTGATCGTCGAGTGACTTGGGCAGTCGCTTGTATAGTTTCCACTAGTTCTTCAAGGTTATAAGGGAGCAAATTAATATTCCACCTCATTCACTGTACCAGAATTTTTCATATAAGTGTTAGCAATCATTTGAAAGCTTAAATATTTAGCTACAGCCATACTTGTCTGGTTTTCGAAACAAAACTATTTTATAACGTTGTAAAGTTCAAAATAAAATTATGTTTCACATGGGTCCATCAATTCAACTACTGCTTCGTTGGAAGCATGAAAAGCACATGAATGTGTAGAGAATGTCTTTTGGCATTAGAGTCAAACATTTGTCAACGTCAATCTGGTGTTTCCAGATGGGTCTCTCCCCTCACTCCGTAGAAAAGCCAAAATCTCTTTGCCCACGTAAGTGAATTCGATCTGACTTCCACGGTTTTTTTTAGTAAGCACAGCGCTGTAATCATTGAATCTTACGTCATTGATTGCTTACTAAAAGTCGAAAAAGAGCTCTTTCGGCAACAAATATGTGCATGTAAAACATAAGTTTATTTTTAATGCTACAGCAACATAAAAAATTTTCGAAACCGGCCACGTACGGCTCTAGCCAGAGACTCAAGCTTTCAAATGATTATTGACACTCCTATGAAAAATTCTAGTACAGCGAGTGAGGTCAAATATTCACTTGTTCCTTTATAATCAAAAAATACTTTTCCACTTTTTTCATGGCTTGCAAGAGTACATCAGTGAATGTTTCTCTGTGAGCATTGCCAATGTATCATATCATTCTTCTAGAGTTTTTTGAAGAAGACTGACTATTAGATTAACGGTCCTCCTGCTGTGTTTTGAACTTTCTGGATTCCAATCAGTGGCATCTTGTCTATCGGTTGTCGCAAATGCATAACGTACCCATATCACCTGATTTTCCATAATTTGGTGTTATAGAAAGCCATCTTTGGATTTTGATCTCGTTGACATAAATCAAGACTTCAAAGTTGGATACTTTTCCTCACTTATAAAGTGCAGGACGCTCCTATTCGATGTTCTGACTGCATGTTTGATAACACTGAGAGATCTTTCACCCTAACCTAGCGACCTTGTTTCTGAAGCATATGGTAGAGCAGGGATAATCATAAAGTCGAAAAGCGGACATGATACGAGTTCTTTGTGCTCCTTATTACATCCTCGTTGCTCTTAAGCGTTTCCAAGCTGTGTTCCTCTTACATAACTCCGAAACTAGGTAGTTTTGAACATACGAAGCCAATTCATATGAGCGGTGTTTTAGGAGATGTGAAACACCATTGGAGGTTTTGGTGACTGTGCTACAATTTGCAAGGGTGGTTATGACAATCTATAAGTTTCTTTGAAAAAATTTACTGAATCCGCATAAAACATTTCGGCGATCTCTTCGTCATAGTTTACTGATGGTGCGCAAATGAAGATGATGGTCAAAGCAGATAAGCATTGATGTCTGTTATTAAACTAGCATCGTGAAAGGCGTAGAGTCCTTTCCTTTCAACCAGCCGACAACGCTGCACAATGCCACTCATTCCTGCATGAACATGTCTTCTGAAGAAAGATCATAAGCAAATCATTGCTTTTATAAACAATCTTCACATTAGTTTCCTGAAATTTAGGCAGCTAAAAAGGCGCTAATACCTAAGCAGCCTTTTCACATTCGGGAGAGCGCACGCTGAGGGGTGGTTAGAGAAGCTCTGCGTTACACACAAGGTCGATGCTTCGATCCCACACCCATGGCTCGCTAAACCTTCTATTCTTCCGAGAATGCCGAATTGGCAATAGCTTTGCGTGAGAGTATGAGCAGCACTGACTTCATAAATCGGCCGGCCACTGTGAGTCATTGTTAAGGCCAGATATGCATTCAAATACCTCAAGCGAAGTTAAAAGATGGAAGACAATGCATAAAGCACCCCACAGGAACTGATCAACTCCTAGAGTTTCCATGCTTTTTATCCGCATTATCCTAAGTAACACTATCGCACTGAAGACTCATTTGAAATCAAAAAATGTGGTTCACCTATTTCACTAATATTATAATTTGGTACGCTCCTATAAGTTACTAAGCTCACAATGTGAAACTTGTATACGTTCACGTAACTTTGCTAGTAGCTCCTAAAGTGAGCGAGAAAGAGCTTATCTGTTGGGCAATTCCGAATCACTTCTTGATGCACTCTCAAACCATTTTGCTGTAGGCTTTTTACTAATCCAAGTAGAAAAATTATAAAAAAGCGTACGATATACCAGCCCAGAAGAAACTGCGTTTCAGGATGGAACAAAGACGCTTTTGGCTCACGTGAGAATTCTCAGTCCGCTGTCTAGAGACGCACCACGCCGTCTCACAACTTACCGAAACGAGATCGGTTTATGAGGAAGGTACGTGAATAAGACATTTACGGGACAAGACAGAATTAAGGTTGCAATTTTTCCAAATTTTCATAACTCGATTTGATTTCTTTCATTCGCCATCTAAAAATGTTTTCAAACATCACCCGTCCTTTCATGGCTTCTGCTTAGAAAACTCGCTTTGTAAAAAAATGGGATTCGTGGAATTTGTAGATTGGTGCCCGAGACGATTTTTCTTAGAAGTTTGAAGGTATCTGAGCTAAGCCGTCCATGTGGAATTGCGAAAGAACGTTGAGGGAGGAGGACTTTGCTTGGTTTTAATAGTGTAAATCACTATCTACTAATCCTTGTTCTTTCCCTCGCCCAGCGACACATTACCACGTTACTCCTGGCCCAACTTTTGATAGAGCTTTGCACAATGCAGATGCGGGTGCATCACTTTATAATTCTAGAGCTTTCATTTATTACAGTGCAAATTGGTCTAGCAAACTGACTCCGATCCTCCAATCATTGTTCCCTCAAAGTTAAACAGATTTTCTAATTTTTCGCGAACATTTTCAAAACCACTCAGCGATTGTTCTGCATCTCTGTAAGTGAGTTTGTGGAGCGGAAATCGCTAAGTCCACTTCGTTTTGCCAGATTTATTGTATTTATATCAATGATTGTCAAATAAATATTCAGCCGATAGAAAACGTCTACCCACTGAGCACGTTTATCCAAGGTGTCGTTAGATTCATAATCATCTACACTCAATATATCCCAGAACCGACTATCTATTAACCTCGACATAGTTTGAATAAATGAGTATCTTCTTCTGCTTAGCCGCTCAAGGTGTCATTGATATTATTTATTGAATATCAGCGAAGCATATAACACTACAGTTAATGAATAATACAACAGTCGTGGTGCTTACGATTCGGCAAGGTTCGCCATCTTCAGAGCCTGGTAAGGTCCAATTGGTTCGCAAATTATTAGTCTAAAGGCCTTCGTAACCCCAGCAGAAAACGTAAGAAATAAATTTTTGGGTCGCATAGGAAAAACTTCATTTCAAAAACACTCACCGCTTAAATGTTTTAGGTCTTTCAATTAATCATTGAAGACCTGCCACTTGGGTCTGTGGTTAAGTGAGACTGTGCCTGGCTCAGGTCGGGAATATTAGCCTGAGGTATGGTGCGAGGTCACGCGTTATTACGAGGCATTCCTCTTTGCGGTTCATTTTTGGGCCTTTGTTATGACGTTAAATTTTGAATTTCAAATTTCGACATTAAATTCACGGTCCTTGCACAGGAATCAAAAACATCTACGCGTAAAACTTTGGAAGCTTTCTGGATACATAGGAAAGGCTCAAAAATGAACCGCAAAGAGGAATGCCTCGTAATAAAGCGTGACCGCGCACCATACCTCAGGCTAATATTCCCGACGTGAGCCAGGCACAGTCGCACTTAACCACAGACTCCAAGTGGCAGGTCTTCAATGATTAATTGAAAGACCTAAAACATCTAAGCGGTGAGTGTTTTTGAAATGAAGCTTTTCCTATGCGATACAAAAATTTATTTCTTACGTTTTTCTGCTGGGGTTATGAAGGTCTATGATTTAATAATCTGCAAAATTTGACCATTCCAATCTCTGAAAGTGGCGAACTTTGCCGAAACGTAAGCCACCTCGGCTGCTGCAATATTCATGCTGCATTTTTAACTGTATTGTTATATACTTCGCTGGTATTCAATAAATAATATCAATAACACTTCAGAGCGGATAAACAGAAGAAGGTACTCATTTACACTCAATTGAGTCGGAGTAAACAAAATCAAGTGGAAACCATATCTTTCTCACAATAATTCTATGAGTTCTGCTTTTTGTTCTTGTGATACATATTGCTAAATCTTTTTCCAGAATCATGCTATCGTAGACCACTTTTACAGTGCTGCTGGCACTTTGTTGATGACCTTAGGTGAGCGCTTGTAGAGAAGAACTGCAAACTCAGGTTCTGGCTAGCACATGAGCTTTTTTTGTAATATCCCACAATCCTGTTGGCATTTTTCTTGAAAGAAAAACCTTCAGTTCTCACAGAAAGCGACTAGGCAGATTTTTCATTGGCTTTATTACGTTGAGTATTCCTCTCAAAGATTTACTGCACCATTATGGGTGAGAGATGATTACAGGTGTGTAACGTGGATGCACAGCAAAAAGTTCTTTTCCCAGCAGAGTCTCTAGCCAAAATGAAGTCTGACAATCCTATCCAGATAATTAACAAAGAAAAAAGCAACACGTGGATTCACGTCCGTTTGGTATGGAATCATTCACTTAGCAACAAATCTCCTTCTGATCAACATTTGTTTTGTGATAATGACGATCCAAAGATAGGTCTTTCTAGGCTGCCCTCAAGACACCAAACTGTCATAGTGCCTCAACCACAAAATTGAACATCGCACAAAGAAGATATCATCATATGCTGCCGCCAACTTGTTTAGCTGATGACAGCGAAATCGACACGTTGTACAAAGACATCAAGTAAGGAGAAGTCATCGGCAACGAAATTCTCTCTGCTTGTATTGTACAAATGTAGTTGTAGAATAAGCCGGCAAAAAGATGGAAATTCAGATGAGAACATAAAACGAGAATGGAAACCATTTTGTAGGATTTTTTCGTAGCGTGTCTCTTCATTGGAAATTGATTTTCGATAAATGGGAAATTCGACTTTGAATAATAAGGTTTTCTAACGGCAGCGGGATGATTTCCTTTTCTAGTGGTATCCGAATTCTGCACCCGATCTGATCATCCGCCATCTCACTACACGAAGCCGATTTTGTCTGGTGGAATAGACTTCTTGCTAATGTCCAACTCAAACCATATATGATGGAAGTATTTTGCTACATAAAAATCGCCACTTCTTTTTAGAGATTTTGAATTTTGCCTAGAACACAGTGAGTTTCTTTTACAAATTTAGTACGCATTTGCGTCCATACTAAGAACATGAAAAAAGAAACTGAGGCATAACTCTGATGCGATACACCTAAGATTGATGCCTGCTGTAAAAGATCTTTGCAGATGGATCTGTACAATAGATGAGAAAAAAATCATTTCAGACAGGTCAAAAACTATTTAATGTAAAGACTGATCTCTGAATTTGTTAGTCCACTTTGTTGCATTTATGCACTCTGACAAGCGATGACTTTCACAACTCTCTAGCATGGTATGGAATTGATAAAAAAAATCCTGATACCAAATTTTGCCTTTCTCAAATCTTCATTTCGAAATCCGAAACTTTTGCTGGTGGAATTTAACGGATGATCATGCCCTCCAAAGTTGGGTAGCGGTAGAAGACTTATCGAGAGGCACAGTTCTAATAACTCTGCAGCTTAGTTTCAACGAGCTAAAGGCAACAAATTACGATTTGAGATCAGTGAAGAACGTCATGCCTAAAAGATGGACGGAAAAATTTTTACAGGCACCGCCTGCTATGCTTCTTTGGTGTAATTTGCAACCTGATCACGAAGATTTTTATGCTCATATCAAGTGCTTGGAATGAGGCACATCTTAGTGGACAAGCAGTATTGCGACACGGATTTTCCTTCACGGCCCAAAACGAAGCGGAATTTGAGATATCAGGACCTTGTCAAGAGCGTCATTTGCCCACCATTCTTACCTGAATCGATAAAGGATCTGACAAAGCTACAATGATGCAATCCTACCAGCGTCCCCTACCAAGATGTGGACTTGTTCTACTTACAAATATTAGCCGATTGTTCATCTGAGCTGCAGCGCAACAATACAGTTGCTCCATCGTCTTTTTCTCACTGTCACTGGGGATGGAGACTCGGCAAAGCTGCACCATCTTGTCAAACTGTTTACAGCTGGGACTGCGTGGGTAACAACGTCATACAAATCGATGCATTTCGGAATTAAGACGCCATTCACGACAACTGACTGGAATACGCAGCTTTGATCTTTGAAACGCTTCCCTTGTACAAAATCCAGAAAATATATATCAGTGGCGAAGCACAGATGGGCAGCCACATCATAAAATAGTAGGCGACAGATGGTTTTTAGAACTATAGAAGGCTCCAAGAGCTGGAGGCGTTTATCTAAAGATGGTCCGATGTGTTGTTCAGAACTTAATACAACACGACGTCACTACCACGTAAGGACATCGATGAGAGTGAGCTGGTTTTAAGTATTGTTGCCGCTTTGGAGGAAACTACGAAAAGCTGTAGCGACAATCGACGTTTAAAAGGCTTATTAAGAGTATTTTAGGGCATTAGCATCGCTACAATATTTGAGAGGAGATAAACAGCTAAGATGTAATGGCATCACCATCAACGATGTAAGTAAGCACATGTAATTATACATATAATGCTCGGATATTAAAAAATGTGATTTCAATAACCATTCTAATTTTTAACATCAATCTAGTTCAGCGAACAGTTGATTCTGGTGTATTTTAGAGGAAATGCTTGCAAGGCAAAAATTGTTTTATAAGACACCTTGCCCTCCTGGTAGTGTCCCACATCCCAGAAGTGGGTCGACAAGGAAAAAGAGGCATATCAGCAGCGTTGTGGTCATCGTAGTTCTTGAACCATATCATTTTCTGCAAGATTCATAATTAGATTTTCCTAATAAGTCACTAATAACTATGAGGAAAGTGCAATACAACAAAGGAAATGTGTTACTTAGAAACTGATGACGAACGCTTATGAACTAATGTAAATCGAAAATGCAGCAAAAATGCATTGAACTGAGCAATTTTATACGCACATATTCATTCAGGAAAGTTTGATAATGCGGGTCAGTCAATCAGGGCAAACTGTTAAGACGAAAAACTTTGAAAATTGGGAAATTGATAGCATGCGATCAACTATCTATTAAGGATAAAGGATGAAGCTCCTGGCGTTGATCAGTCCCTGAGGGATGTCCTCAATTTATTGCCTCGTTTGAGGTAGCGTATGCATATTTGGCCTTACAATGCCCATGGTGACCTGCTGCTGTATCCTAGTCAGTACTGCCCATCTTCTCAGAAAAATATGGTACCGGTTTTACTGTCTCAGGAGTGATGAGGCTTGGTAAGCTATCGGTGCGAAATCAAGCCATCGACCTTGTGGGTAAAGAAGAGTAGCTCTAACCACTGCGCTACATGCGCCTCTTACTGATTCAATACACCTGACATTGACCAAACCTTTCCACGGACTAATTAGATTATGTGTAGTATGAATGAGCGTCATGGCTATGCTTATGTTTTACGAATCAACTATAACCGTACACGCCACCATGCTGGAATTAAGCCACATAATGGACGACCATTGCAAGGCAAGGAATAGATGGAAAATGTGCTCGGAGTACGCACAACTATCAAAGGATTTGAGAATACAAGTAGGCTTGAGTAATGATGTAACTGAAATGCTTCATGATTCCATGCGCTGCTTATGCTTATGCCGAAGCGTTTTTTGAGCCTTTCACTGTTTCGCCAAAAGTAACCTTATCGGAAACTAAAAGCTATTCCAGGATTCTACACTACCTACTTTATATATTTCTTTTAATATTGGGTTGTCCTATAACCCTACGAGAACCAAACGGTACGTTTCGTACCGTGCCGCGCAAGGTCGTATCTCACTCATTTACTGTAATGACGGCGTCGCGTGCTGTGGAAAGCAAGCGCATCTCCTGGGAAAGCAGGAGCAGGCAGTCATACATGTCTCTACAAACATGCAGATAGTGTCCGCCTGCGTATCTGTAGCTCTTGGGACGATGAATGCGAGGAGACGAACCCACAATCTGAGGGAACATCATCATCAAGAATTGTTGAGATTTTATTGAGAAGGCTTCTTTACAGATTATTTTGTCAAGAACAACATCGTAATCCATACGTTGTCTATATTTCTTATGTTTCAGCGAGTTCTTAATAACAGCTGTTTCTTTTTTTAGTCAATGTTCTTGTAGTTATTTGATAGCTTGAATAATGCTGATTTCCATACCAAGCTTTGTTTCTGGTTCGATTTTCATGGAAAGTTTTATTTGTGGGAGAATAACGTTCTGCTTTCGAAGTGCGATCTTTCAACTATGCAGCGAACTTCTGGAATTTTGAGTAGTTAACTTCTAAATTTGGGAAAACTTCATTTCTACGGAAAGAAAGAGCGCTAGTGAATAGACTTTGGTAAACATACTTTGAGTGAAAATAACGCCCGCTTACTCATTTTCAATGAGAGGAGCACATGACATGAGGCGCAGTGATTAGGAGATGCGCTGCGTCACACACAAGGTGGATGGTCCATTCTCGCTCTTATGACTCACCAAACCATCCCTCTCGAGTCGCTAAATTAGTGCTAAGCTTGTTTGAAAAAATGGCAGCACTCACTTACATAACGGTAGAACACTGTAAGTCATTATGAAGGCCAGATATTGGCCCATCTTTCAGGGATTGATCAACACCGAAAGCCTTATCCTTCATCCTTTATTATTATTATTGGGAAAAAAGTGGCATGCAGTCGCATTGTGTGAAATGTTGTTGTGTATCCTCGCCTTCTTCTCGTACAGACTTCTCCACTAAACATCAGTAGCATTTATTCGACAGCCCGAAAACTGGAGATCTCAGTATTCGAACTGGTTTTCAAGATAAATCTCCATAGTACGCTTCAATAACAAAAAGAAGATGACGCCCTGCTCTGTAGATGAGTTGTTTCAACTATACAACGTCTCCCTACTTTTCCACATTTCTTTTCTTGCTTTTTTCTGACCCATATTCCTGTGAAAAATCTCGCAGGAAAGCAGGCGCAAACAGCCAGCCATGAATGCGCAGCCACGCAGATACAACCTCCTGAGACTGCTTCGCGAAGAACGGAGGGGCGCATGCTGCTTAGCAAAGATTGTCCACAAAGGTATAAACTCTTTCGGATTTGTTATTTGAGTAATCATCCGTCCTAAAAAAATAAATTTTTCAAGAAAATAGTCACCATCATGATCAATGTGCAACCATTGGTTGGCCAAGGATTCGACGCCTTTCTCTCAGACAGAAAGAATCTGGCTCGAAGAAGTCGATGAGGTTACTTGTGAGCTATTAGTAGTCTTGGAATTTTTTCTCCCGCAGTTGCTGCTTTCGGGTGCGAGAGGGAAGCAGACCGATCTAGCAATATCAGGGTTATGCGGTGGATACGGTACTGTTGTCCAGCGTAGTATCTTCATAATAAGGCGAGTCGACTTCGTAATGTCATGCGAAGTCATGTGAAGCGATATCTTAGAGAAGGACCACACTGAGTCATTTTGGACGCTTCTATCGCACTGCTACACTCAATTTCCAGAGTTACTCTTCGTAAACATTGGCATTAATTGCCTGCTTGTTCTCAATCAGTTCCTAAAACAGTGTGCCCTACCAATTTCAGAAAGTCAATTACATAACGTGCCAAGCATGGAACTAGGCTTTGGTTGAGCTGGAGGGTCTTTGCCGCGAGGCCGTCTAGTAGGCATGACGTTGGTTGGTTTCGTAGTTGACCCAGTAGTCATCTCTATGATTATCAGCTTGCGAAAGCCTGCCTCTACGGTCGCAACTAAATGCTTTCGCATAATGAGGTTTCCATCGATACAACACCTTGCGGTAGCCACTCCATAAACGAGATAAGCGATGGTACTACGGCTGTATAGCTAAGGCTAATAAAAAAATCTCTAACATCACACAGTCTTTCCGTAATAGCTCGATTTAAAATTGAAAACTGAGTAGAATAGTAGAGTGAAAGAAACTATGGACATCCCAATATTTTTTTTTGTAACACGTGAATTTAGAGCTCCAGAAGGAATGTTGATCACGATATAAAAATGATATGAAAGCTCCAAAATACCATAGTTCTCTTTTCATCTTTCTTCGTTATCGATTTTTTGCACTGCTTATATAATCGAAATTTTCGAATTACCAAACTCACAATGTTTTGCAGCGAAACGTACAGTGTCGCGAAAAATTATGCCTATTGACATCATTGGATATACGAATAAAAATGCTACTCAACACTCTCGAAGTTTAATGCGGTATGAAATGTAACGACTACCAAAAGTCAAAAAAGGTGTTTTTCTTTGACACTTTTTTACGGCTGCTTACAGCCCATGAAAAGCGGAATGCTGAGAAACAGTAACATAGCGATTTTAAAATTATGCGATTAAAAGTGATATTATTGGAGTACTCACAACATATGGCGCTTTCCTTTCTAAAAATTATGAAATTAATTACTGTGTTGTTACAATGAGGAAAAATTATTTTTGACTCAAGATCAATTCTCTTTATATTCGAAATGTCAAGCTGTACGCATGCTAGTGCTTCCCATTATTTGTACACATCTTATCCAGAGTTTGAAGGTAGATGATCTTCTCTAGATCCTCATCAGACCAAGAGAAATTTCAGAAACCTCGCGAAAAGATGCAGTCTGGATGGTTTGTAAACGACATCTCTGAATGACTGTAAAACAATGGATTGCTTCTTTGGCAACGCAAGTGTTTCCGCACCACCAAGGACTGTCCGTATCATCGGAAAAAAAAATTGGTGCTAGTGCATTAAAAGCATGAAAGCCATTCTGCTAAATCCACAAATAATATTTATCCAAGATACGAGACACAGGCCGTTGAAATCGATCCCAATATGGAGACATAGAGATAGAACATCTACAGAGGCACTGATATGTGGATCATGAAAAAAAAGAACAGTCAACTAGTGGGCAGAAGCAATCTCGACCCTCGTAGAGGTGACTTTTTTAGCGAGGGCTGTTTAGACGATAGGGAGCTTGTGGGTCATTAGAGCAATTCGACTATATTCCCAAATTCGGATGTTTTACAAACTACGGTATGACACTAACATCATAGCCGATGAAAGTCTTTACCGTGAACGACGTTCACAAAGCTAAGAAATGTAGAATGTTTTGAGGCTTGAGCTATTCTATGTGACATGTTTTGGAAGTATTTACGTAAGTGGCACAGATACTTTTATGAACAACGTGTAGAAAAATCATGAAATTATGAGAGTGAGCACTGAAAACTTCCCAAGAAGGAAATGAGTGTATAAATATTTCGACGAACGCGCACTGTGAGAAGCAATGATTTATCATGACGTCAAACGAAGAAGCGCTCACATGTGTTGAAATAATTATTCGGTTTCAAAAAGTTGGTTTTAATTCAATGAGCTATTTTCAACGTAGCCTTTTATTCAACTAAATTTTTCAAAACCTTGTTACAGAATTTCGATATATATATGTTTACGAATAACATAAATAAATAAATAAATAAATAATACAATAATATAATATATATATATAGATATGATATATAGATACGTGCATATATATACTATATACACTATATTTCCACAGACCTTTTATCGAGCCTTTCACAATGTTTGAAGCACTGTGGTATCTTGTCCTTTTGCTACTTCTAAGTATGGAGCGTGCTTTACTGATCACATGAGCGAAACCGTCGAGGCGCCCGTTACCACTAAGATGCCGTACTAAACCTAGCAGAAAAGCTTGATAAATAGTCTGTGGAAACATATAGGTATAACTTCACCGTAGTTTCGGTCACTCACTTCAGAATATCACCCTCTCGAACCACCCAAGAACATGAAAGAGTTGTTGTTTCATTCAAGTCAACAAAAGAAAGCTATACATGCATTGCTTACTCCTCGGTCAAGATGGCTTTTTTGTTATGGAATGAAAAGGATTTGGGTAGTTATACAGCAAGTGCGTCAAAAGTAGGAGTGAATAGAAAAGTGATACCAAATGCGTAGTCATCTATTCATAAACTTTTTCAAAGTGATAGCGTTGATTGCTGTTGATGTACACTATTTCCTCTCAATTTCTCAGCATTCAACATTACTTGTAACATCTCCGACCGTTTTTTTTATTCTTTAAGCAAGATCTTACCTTGCCGCCTTTATCTTAGTTGTCGATCGAATGAATGAAACTTGCTATGCAGCTTTGAACAGACCGATCTGTTGCGTGTATGCGCCGATACATCGTCTCTTATGACTCTCATGAGTGGAGTCAACTATGCTAGCATTGAATATTAAAATTCTATCGCATTCAAACTAAGTCACAGCTTCTCTTACCCATTTTTCTACTTTTGGCCACTTCTTCTTCTGACACGATTCTTAACTGTATCGTTGTATGTCTTGAATATTTACAATACAATACTAGCAGACATATGCTTCTACACTGGGAAATGTGAAGTAAGCGGTTGAATCAGCAAGACTTCAAAAGCTCGCACTCTTTGTTCAACGTGGTTACTGTTGTAGATGCGTTTTATACTTATGATATTCTCATGTGATAATATGACGCAAAGAAAACGTAGTATGACATTACTTTAAACAAAGTGTGATGTCGGAGTTGCCAAAACTGACGCTATTGCATGATTATTGGTGATTCAAGGAAAGAGCTCTGTTTCTGGCACGAAATGCCCAAATATGCAACACAAAACGTTCCTTTTTGCTACAGCCGATGTACTAAGTCCTACTTGATATGCAAACATATTTTTGAATTTTCGAAATATATGCTGACGAAAAATTGCTAGCACTTTTAGAGGAAGTTTTTTTCCAAAGAAATATAAGCGAGATAAAGTATGAGAGCGCGGCTCTCGATATACATATTTTTATATCTTAAATGCTACAGCGCTGTGAAACAAACCTTTAGCACTTTATTCATATTAAGCTCTCGAATGATTGCTCACTCTTTCATAGAAAGTTCCTGTCCGTAAAAAGAGGTCCGTTCTTCATTCTGTTCCGTCGAACAAAAAAGAATCACTCATTGTTTTTTTTTGGAGTTGTAAAATAGTTTGATCTGAGTTTTCTTGGAAATGGAGTTGCACTCACCTAATTGTACAGTTTGCACATCAGTAGCGTTTCAATCATCGAAGTATCTGTGCTTCTCAGAAATATATTTTTCGTACAGTTACAGACGCAAATAGAATGAACTGTTGGCACATTGACAAGTAAATCACTTAGATAGTTTTCGTTTATCGGAAAGAATTACATGAAGGGACATTTTCAACTGGGCAAATACTTTTCTTTAGACTATCAGTAATTTGGTAAGGGCTCTTGTACAGCCGAGACACGTGTTTCGTCCTTACAGACTCATCAGCCAGGCAGAACCCGTCGTCTGTCGATCTTTTTATAGTCAGTTCTCTCGGGAGCCTTACACTCCTTATAGAGAGTTATCGGCGACGTACGTTTTACACTCTATGTCAAGCGAAATTTTCACCTAACACAGAGTGTTTTTCGCACTCGATTGCTAGCTGGCTGGTATTTTTATCATATTATACCGTTCCTTCGATGTGCTTTATCGAAACCACGCTCAAATTTCAATAGATTTTCCTTTCATTATTATCATAACATCATAACACTGCGAAAAGTGCAGTAGAAATACTAGAAAATCGAAGAAATGAATAGAATCAAAAAAACGGATCACTACGTTCCAGACAACGCTTGTGCAGGAAATATAATGAAATTCCCTGATGGTCGTAGTGTACGGGACGATATTAGTAGCGTCCTCTACCACGCACACAAAAGAGGGTTCTTGTTATACCGATCTACGTGAGAAAAGGTTTAAATTCGTTCAAAGCGGAATATGAAAATCCTGTAGGCTAGAAGCTAGTGCGTCTCATTAACTAAGGACCACCTTTTCGATGATCAGAAAGCTCTGTAAAAGTTTTCTTGCGCACATTTTTGTAAACAGCTTGCCTGCATTTGCCCTAAGATGGGGCTGCGGTGGGAGCAAATTTGTTTCCTGTTTATGCACGAATTGCTCGTGGGGAAATGCTAGTGAAATAGCGCTCAAGATTAGTGAAGATTCCTGTGGACGACCTCAGCGCGGCTGATCCTCTAGACTTTTCTCTCCAGTTATGAACTTCGTGAGTCACTTCCTAGTCATCCCTTCCGCAGCCGTATCAGCTCTCCAAGCTCCAATAATTTTGCGCTCCACTTCACTAGCACCTTCCCTTGGGCGCCATATGTGCATGAGTAGCAAACGAATTTGTTCCGAAGACAGCTTCATCTTAGAACAACATAGACAAGTTGTATACCAGGATATTCGCAAGAAAACGCTCACTTGAAAGATATCGAAAATCATGCAGTTTTAATCGCTCTTTGTTAAAAAATTAGATGTTCATTACTCTAATGACAAAACACAAAAAGCGAGCTAATAACAGCGAAGCACCACAATCGGAAAGAAGTTGCCGTACATTGAAGAAGTTTATCATCAAATGTAGACATGTTAGTTTATATCATTGGATAAAATAGTTCATGTGAGACAATGTGTATATCCTCATTACGAAATTTAAAATCACTCATTTTAGACATTACACAAATTTTAAGTGATCTCTCAAGGCTAAATAACCTCCTCCAAGAAGGGATTTTGCAAGCTATTGGGCGTAGAAAACAACCTTAATAAGGCATTCCTGGAGTTAAGTCTATATTCTACAAGCTAATGATGGAGCAGGTAAGTGCTGAAGAGATCCCTTGAAAACTACTGAACAGAAATTCCACCCTTTTAGTGCACATGGTCGTCTACGCATTAAGACCAGAGCTACTCCACGTTATGGCTTTTTGAGTAGCCAACAATACTTCGTTACTGACGTAGATTATTGTTTTCGCGGTTGCTCCGCACTAAGAGTGATTCAAATACAGCCGCGAGGATTCAGAAGAAACCCTCTGATGCTGGTTGCCACATGGGAGCACATGATAGTATATATAAACTCGCATCTTCAGGGAAATCTCATATTGGCTCAGAAAATAGTCCAACAAGATCCCGAAGAGCAAAATCATGATAGAATAGGGCGAGCCATCCCTAGCAGTCATGCTAATTTAGTCATGTTAAGCTCATGTTAAGCTAAGTTTCAGAAATAGATGACATAATCAAAAAATGTAATACTTCATGTGTTCTACGAAAGAGATGAGCCAATTGGACAGCCTTTCATATGACATAGATGAATTGATTTTACAAGAGCGCACTCAAGCTGCTCTAATATGAAGTAATGGGCAAAGCATTGGACGATCACCGATTCCCTGATGCATGCGCGGTGCATAGTGCTTCATAAAGGTACAGGTGCTTGGATGCATAAATAGCTTATACATGAATTGTAGCACTCTACCGTAGGCCATATTAGCGTTTCTGGACAAGTATTTCACCAATTTTCCTAGCTTGGGTGGATGAAAAAGTATACGATGCTGTAGAGAAAATCATGTAGTATGTGAGTAATACGGAAAATCTAAAGTTTCACTTTGAAAGGAAAAAAATTGGATTAAATAACGAACATAAGCTCCGTTCGCGAAGTTTCATTTATTTACTCGAAATCCATTTCATTAAACTCAGAACACTACCGCCGCTTATATTTACTAAGTTTCAGGGTTTATTCCGCTTACTTATTTTTTTCACAGGCAGAGAGAAGAACTTCCTTCGACATAGGGCGACATATCACATTTTTTCAGACTATCACCGTTGAAGGTTGAGGCGAATTTGAGATCTTGTGATTACTGCTTCACGCCAATGTAGTTGCAAACTGATTTTGAGCTTCCTGATTCCGCTTTGAATTGGTGTGAAAGAGACTGCTGGTCTTTCACTCCGTCAGTTCGAAACACTGTTTTATTCCGTTATCTAATCGTGATAGTGATGAAGTGAAAGAAGGCATGAAAACATTATTCATTTACTCCTAAAGGGCGACTATAGAAATCGATGCGCACAGAGCGAATTGCGCAGCGGTGGGCGATTTTCGTTGATTTCGCGGAGATGAAATTCCCAATCAAATAATAAGATGCATCCCGCATGTCTACACTTTAGGACATCGATCGATCGCATCGTTCCCAACATACATGTCAGCCGGTGAACAAGCTCGCCGAACATTTGAAACTCGGTTTTATTTCCCTGCTACACTGCAGTGAAATGGTCTCTCCCAGAAAAAAGCACAGGTTGTAATGATTGGAACTTATGCTTTCGAATGATTACTAAAAGTCTACAGAAAGAGCTCTGTACTACGAGTTCAAGCACAATTCCTTTCCTTTTCTTATAGCGCCACCAGAAAAGTTTTTCTAAAAGTCAAGCTCATTTTTGAGTTCTTCGAGATTTGTGCTATCGAAAAGAGAACTAGCATTTGTGGAAAGAGTTTTTAGTACCAAAATATAAGCGAGATAAGAAAAAACGCGTGTTCTTGTGAAGCATGATTTGATTTTGAATATACAGCGTCATAAAGGAGTGTTTCGATAAACCAGTCACGTACCACTCTAGCCAAATATTCAAGCTTTCAAATGGTTACTAACACTGCTATGAATAATTCTTGTCCAACGAATGAGGCCGAATAATCATTTGTCACCGTCTAACAGAAATGTACCAACGATGATTAGATCTTGAACAGGTCGCGCACTTATGAATTGAACAAGTCGACACGCGGGCCAAGCGTGTATCAAAATTAAAACGCCAATTACCCAACGAGTTAAAATTGCGGCCAAATAATTACTGAAACGACCTCTCTAGAGCGCATTTATCATCAAACAGCACTTATACGCAGAGACTTTATGGAAAACTTTAGATAAACTATGCAAAGAATCCTTCAGAACACTTCATCTATCGGCACATTTCACTCTTTTTTCCGATCAAACTGAAGATTTGCATACCTATAGTCCTATGAATCTAAGTTATCTCAAGAAGCTTTTCGCAAATATCCTTTTGAAACTAACGTGAAGGAAATCTGTCCTCTTCAAATAAGATAGCTTAACGTAACACCATTGGGAGATGTAATGTAAAAGCCTCGAGAAAGGCTAAAAGCGTTCTTATGACTATACGAATGCTCATGCAGTAACGGTCTGTGCCGTTTGTGTTTATTTTGCAATCCTGCGTAGTGCATAGACTCACATAGGCGGTTACGAACACGCTGGCTTCTGAGAGTATTGGCCGTACTTTAGTCACTGCTATAGATTTGTAGGCGTACTGTTTTGAAAAGGGTTTTATAGCTACACTTAGACCGTCTGAAATAAGGAGTAGGATGCGAAGTGGATCTACCGTTTGGAAGTCTTGGATTTTCCCCAAATCTATCTTAGAAGCTAGTTCTGAAGGGAATGAAAATGGTTAATTTCTGCACCAAGTTTAAGAACTCCTCCTGTGCTTTCTTCCTATCCACATACTGGCGAATGGGCAGAGCATCTTTTTCCTAGCACCACCCTTTTCATGCATGGAGAATAACAGAGGGTCTAAGTAGCATGTTTTTTTTACTTGACTAACGGTACCATTTAATGATGCAGCTCTTTTTGAATGGATTGGATTACAACTCCATCCAAGAATAGTTTTGCTTGCTGTTTACGATAGTGGTCGAGTGAGTAGAATGCACGTCAGTTTTGACTCTTCCAGCCGATGAGGGTTACTGAACAAGCGAAACGGTAGTCATTGTTATTGTGCTATATCGTACTCAATGAACTCCGGTTCTTACGATCACATGCGTACTTACCAAGAAAATGCACGATCACTTGATGAAGGCCGAGGTCAATTGATAGTCTTTTTGGCATTTTGCTTATAAGAGTGACTACAGCTAATACATTTGCTAAACTTGTGCTAGTTTTTCATTAAGCCAGGATAAATTTGCTCAATCCGCAGCGTTAATTCTGGTATTATCGACCATGGTGCAATTTTTATATCAAATCAAACACATCTAAAACGAATTAAGTTTGCAAAGTATAAATCACTTAGCGAAAAGGGGTGTGGAAGGTAAGCAGCCACTGTTGAGTACATATATATTCTTTTTTGATTGAGCCCATTGGCGCTAAGTTGTTACACGAGTCAACGGCTTGAAGAAGACAAACGCGTCTTAGCTCTACCTCATTAATTAGTTTTTAGCAACTTTGTGCCACGGGCTCAATAGGAAAGGAACTGATTGATGAGTAATGCCTCCGTTGGAAGATTTCGTTTTGAGATTATTACAAAGCTCTGAGGGGATATCTTTATTCCTGTGGTGCTATACTCATTCTCTATAATTCATGTTTTATTCGATGTGCTGCACAACTCTCGATTCACATAGTACTTTAACTTTCGCTGATAGTAGCAGAAATCCCAGCGAAGTTGATCCCAATGGTCCTGACGTCAAGGTTCGGTCAACTTTGTTTAGAACGCCTTGCCACATTTGTGTGGACCAATTTGCATGATGATATTGGTGGTCTAAAACTTTACTATCACAGCGATTTATCAATGTCATTGAAGAAGAATGGAAAATCTCTAACGTGTTAGTTCTATTAATTCGCTTATGCTGTTCTGGTACGGGAATAACATGCATAAAAGCCATGCCACCCATTAGCATACACATGTCGGCACGCATAGGTCTGCATGAGCTTACAGTATTGCCGGAAATCACACAACTCTCTCCCATCATAGCCATATTATCTGCAAAGCAATTTTTTGCAAACATTTTTCTTTGATTGAACCATTGCACAGGCGCGTAATTATCGGTCTTCGTACAAATTTCTAAGAATATTAGTGCGAGAATTGCTCATAATACAGAAGTTCATCTGTTCAAAATTGTTCTCCCTGCTAAGCAGAGAGTGGCTTATAACTACGGATCAGCCTCTACAGACGTGCTTTATTTCGACTTCTGGTGAAGTTAGCACTGATAAATGGCATTACATTACTTCTTCACATATTTCTTTAGCTATTTTTGTGAATATACAGAAGTTTTCTATTGATATTCAGCACCAACACATTATGTTTCGAGCTGGAAGAACAGCCACTACCGCCAATGAAGTGGCTGATAGCCGATCCTCACGGTAAGCTGGCTTAGAATTCCTGCTATAACATTATCAAAAACGCTGGCGCTACGACCTAGTTGTTCGAGCCCATCAAAAACCAAAAATCTCCCACTGTTCCTTCACGACCATTTCGCTAGTACTGACAAATAGCAAGATGTAGTATGTTAGACTTTGAGATTTTTCAAAAAATCACAGCCTGTATTATAAGACGTTGAACGAATGCCTGAACATCGGGCCCATTGCGTAGTATACCTGGGAACTGAGAGGCTACACCTTGATCGCTCGTCTATGTCATTGATATCACTTAATTTAAGCTAAATTCACTGACGGTGAAGCTCAAGGTTCTTTCTACAAATGATGTGATTGCTTTTCTTTTTAAATAGCACAAAGTCTAAAATTACTACTTTGAAATTCTTGTGCTTACTTTCTTACGCTTTTAGCTAATCACAAACATCTCTCTCCAGTTACATTTATCACTACTAACACGACTAGTTCAAAGAAAGGACAATTATGGGCAATCATCTACATTACCTGCAGTCTCGATAACCGTTTCGAGTGACATGGGAAGCCACTAGTAAAGCGTCCATTCTTTCCTTATTGCTTGCAAGAGTCGTCTAAGGGGTTATCTTTGCTGTAAGCATCCGTGATACATCTATACTTCTAGAGTTTTCTTGAAGAAGTCTGACAATCGCACTAGGTGATTCTGTGGCGCATTTCACATTCCGAGGATTGCAGCCAATACAACACCGCTTGTCTACCGCTTGTCGATTAAGCGCTTAATGTACCCAGTTCATTTGGTTCTTTACAATTTGGCGTTGTGAAACGACATTTCTGATTTTGATCGTTGACATAGGTTAGAACTTTGAATCCTTTTCCTTACTCTCAGGATGTGAGCTGCTTATAGCGTCGACTTTTTGTTCAAATTACTGAAGAAAATTATTACTGACGTTCCAGCCAGATTTCCAATGCATATGTCTAGGCAGGGATGATCGTGGTGCTCAAAGACGTTCTCCATACAGCTCGGGTCCTCATGCTCAACTCTGAACCTTGACAGACGTAAGAGAAATCAAAATCATTCCGCTGCCCAATAATGGGTAGGCATACCAGTCCAATTCGTTAAGAGTGGAGCTTCTGGAGATGTAAGTTACATAAATGTGTTTGGTGTCTGTAAAAAACTTATGCATCCTCTCACACTCCTTCCATTTCAATATATGGATGCCAAAGTGATGTTCTTTGAGCGTCTCTTCCAGATTCAATTTTTGTGTTCGAATTTCTAATGACGATTTGAACAATGTATAGTTTGCAAAACTTTATTGAGTCCATATAGAGCACTTTGACTATGCGTTCGCCACAATTTGCTGTCGGTTTGTAAATAAAAGGGATGGTCAAAGCCGGTAATGAATGATGCTCATGGTCAAACACGCAGCATGAATGGCTAGCGTCTTCTCGTCTCAACTACTCTGAAGGCGTCGCACCTTACCTTTCTTGCCTGCGTAAACGTGCCCTCTATGGAAATTTCAAATGCTTATGCTTTTGCAAATAAAGTTCAAGCAGTCAAGAATGGCGCTGAGATTTCAGCAGCCTATTCGTTCTCATCCAATGTAAAACTGCCACATCGAGTTTTATTCGGAATTAAGAGAATTAGAGTATTGTGGAGTATTTTATAGCACCAGATTGCGGCATTATTTGAATAGACGCAAACAGGTTTCTGTAAGTGCATAACCATCAGTACTACATAAGAGGATATGTTTCTCACATGTAATGCCCGGTTTCTGTGACAAACTGTGATTGCAATAACATTTTGATTAATTAACACCAATTGTATTAGGACAATTGATTGCAGCGTACGTTGTTGGAAAAAAAAAATTCTCAGGAAGCGGAACTTGTTCTAGAAGACACCTCGTCCTCCTGGTAATGTACCACATCCCAAAACTACTCCAGCAACAAACAATAGGAAAATCAGCAGCATTGTCGTCGTTGTGTTTCTTGAGCCTGCCATTTTCTGCAAAGTTCTTTTTGAATTTCTTCCAAAAGTCGATAAGCACTATGATGAAAATGCGATTCAGCAAAATATATGCCTCACGTCGAGAAAAAGACTAGAGATAGAGCGTTTTCATAAACTATGTGCTGTGATAATGTAAGCAAAAAACATTAACCTTTCGCGAACGCTAAGGAGTTTTCGACCTCTCAAGCTGTCCCGTTCTGACTGGTACAGAAATTGGTGCTCGCTCCCACTAGAAATCCGCTTAATCAAAGGTCATAGAGAAACGCTGTCCTTTCGGCGACCCTTTTTCAGAGTTGGGCATATGTAGTATTAGTCTCTTTGAAAGTTCGAAGGACCTTATTCACATGCTGCCTAGGTCAGATTAAAAGATCAAACGAAGAAAGGGCGCGAGATATTGTGTGATGGTGACGCATTAGTCCTTCCGGCTCATTTGGGGTTTTTGGCGTTTATCCAATATGCCTCAACAGTTTTTGCACTTGGATGTTTTTGATTCCTGTGCTAGGATTTCAACAGTCACATCAAAATCTTGTTATTGTGTTTTTGGTGCCCTATGTGAACCCAAAGGCTTGGTTTTATCTTAGATTTGCTATCTAGATGCGTCACCATCACACGAGATCTCGCGTCCTTTCTTCGTTTGATCTTTTATCTGACCTAGGCAGCATATGAATAAGATCCTCCGAATCATGCAAATAGACTAATACTACATATGTCCAGCTCTGAAGAAGGCGGGTAGCTAAAACGTCAGCCGAAATACTACGACTAATTACTAACTTAGCAACCTCTCGTTTGCTGTAGAATATTTTCTGATGCAAGCAGGTAGGATTAAATAGATGTCTTTGGCCTAACTAAGGCAAGAAGTCGTCACCATTTCACTCTGTTTATGACACTGGAGAAGAGCTGTTCCATGGATGCGGTAGCGGAGGTTCCGGCGGCACTGGAGTTTCGGTCAAATTGAGTTTGAATATGAACGTCGATTTATTCGATCACCTAACAACCAGATGGGACGATCGCCGTTGAAACGACGTGGGCCAATACATGCTTCAACTATCTTCGTTGCTTACTCACCAACATCAAGCTATGGCGAAGGTAAAGTCAAAGCGCTCTTTATGGACCTCGGACAGTTTCTCAGAGTGGAGAATACATTCTTCAAGGTCATCATTGCAGATTTTAACGCGAAAATCTTACCTAGAAGAGCGCACGAAAAAGTCGTAGTGGGATCCACAAATTAGAATGAAACGAGCAGCACTGACACGATACAGCGGGAGGCTACTAAGAGTCACTGTAAAGGCCAGATATGCATTCAATCACCTCAAGAAGTTAAGAATTGAAGACGAATTCATGGCGCATCCCTCATGGATTGATCAACGCCAAGAGCTCTATCCTTTATTCTTTATCCTTCCACACAGCTGTGGTATCGTTTTTCCAATCTCCAAAATTGGAAGGTCGGTGAGCTCGGAATGTATGTCAAACCACGGCCACGTCCATGTCTTAAGCACCTGAATTTTCGCGCCAAGCTCTTAACTACTACAGTATTCTAGTTATGTTTTGTTGGATTATAAATCCCATATCTGTTTTCTATGCCTAAATGTAAGACAGTTGGTGTAATCTTTTAAGGAGCGTGGCTGACTTTTCGACGATTTCGTTTTCTCGCTAAACTTTATGTGTAGGAGAGGTCACCGATGTGATGTCACATAAAGTATCTGGTCATTAACCCCTAAGGGACGACGTGTATCAGCTGAGGTACCCGATTGTTTAAAGGCCCTTCTTGCAGCATAAAAGCTTTTCTTCTAAACACTTAATAACATTCAGAAGCTTAAAACTCTGCGATTTCAATAATTTGCTTGATTTTAGGTGACGGCTATTTATTACGTTCTAGCAGCGAAAATGAAACTATGTTCCACACTTAATTTTCTTCATTTGCTCGGCTAGGGCTTCGATATAGCCCCTAATTATAGCTTTGTTAATCTTTAGATAGCCCAAATCTCAGGAACTTTAAGAATGAAATTGATTTTTACATAACACTACCATAGAACGCTATAAGAGAGAAAAGAAGACCACATTTTACGCTCAAAATGTTGCCCCGCCGGTTGGACGTCATAGGTGGTTTATTGTTAATTATAGGTGAAGTCTATACATGAAAGGTATTTTGTCATTACATAAGGAATAGAAGATCATGAAGGAACTTCTTACAAAAGTTTTTTGATATAAAGAGTGATCACTTCTCTTTGAACCCTTCATTTTTCAGCGGCAGTACCACGCCCTTGTAAAAAAACAATCTCTATTGTGCATTTGTATTGCCTGTCTTTCGAGAACGTAGCTTGAAAGCACATCTTCTGCGATTAAACATTTCTAATAGAGTCCTACTGCGAGGGAATCCTAATATGTAGCTTAAGCGCAGGAAGAGCGCTTGTTCATCAATGCGTATGATACGCAACTTCCCCTATCAGCACCCATACTCAAAAAAAAGAATTTTTCGCTCTTTCTAGACATTTTAGTAGTTAACCGACAGCTTGAATCTCGAAAATTGAAAGATGCATCTTATCTTTTGAAGGTCTCCACATTATGTTCTAACAGTGAAAAGAAAGCAAATTTAACTCTCAAGCATCTTGTAATGATCATGGCCTTTTCTCAGAATGTCTCTAATTACTCGACAGCACAAATTTTGGCAAATTTAACAGTGCTTTTGGTTTTCCAAAAAGACTGTTCATTGCGCCGCAACAGTGAAATTAAAATTGCATTTCACATGCGGCGCGTATGTCTTCCTCACCGCTATATGGATGATATTGCAACGTTGGCATCAAGCCGTCGTCCGTTCAATAATCAGTCAATAGCTCAAATCTCGAGAAAAACAATGTTGTTGTTGTGCTTGCCTTTTGAAAAAAGTTCTTTTGTGATCTGTAGCAACAAGAATTTTTTGCGAGACACGACTTTTCTCTCAGGCTTTCATGCCATTCGACAGCACAAATCTTAACAATTCAAGGATATGCTTAGTTTTTGAGAAAGACTTTTAGTGTGCCGTAGCAGCTAAAAGAATATTGGGTTTTGCATTCGGCACTCACAGCACGCCACATGAAAACCGCGCTGCGCGGTTAACACGACGCTGAGTGTGAAGTCAGTAATCTTTTAGCTGTACGTCTTTCTCAAAATCCATGCTTATCACTGAGATTGTTGGGATTTGCGCTATCGAATGGTTACTGAAAGTCTGGTTGAAAACCTCTGTACAGCGAAAGATGCTTGAGTGTGAAAGAAAATCTGGTACTTAGATGTCAAGCGGCGACAAATTTTCAAGCCAGTTTCATACGCTGAGCAGGATATTTTCATAGGAGTGTTAATAATCATTTAAGAGCATAAATCTCTGGTTACGAATCCACAGGTTATCAAAACACCTACTTCAACGCTCCAGCATCCAGAATAAATTTTGTTTTTCACTCGCCTTTGACCTTCGTTTTTACCAAGAGTATATATCGCTGGAAGCACAAAAAGCATATCTCAGCGTATGGAGAATTTTCCGTGGTTTCAAAATCATGCGTTCCTATCTAGAGTCTCTATCTATACAGTAGAAAAATCCTTAGTAAAATAACAATAGTTGCTGCCATTTTAACGCATAGCGTGTAGATCGCTACAGAGCTACGCGGTAGATGAGGTGATTACCTTCCTAACAAGTCGTCGCCGTGGCTTCCCTTCATTTAACTCAGCTATGAACCTTTCCACTGGCTTTGTTTAGTGGCTAAGTCACGGATCGGAGCGACCGATCGCGTTTGAAACATTGTTATTCGATAGGGGATTTTTTCAGTGCATCGAAAGAATTTGCAGGTGAAAACATAGATGCCGATAATACGGAAAATTCTCTACAAACTGATATACTTTTTGTGCTTCTAGCCATATAAACGTATGATAAAAATAGAGGCGAAAGGTGAGTGTGAAAGAAAATCTTATTCTGTATGCTGTGCTATAAAGGGTTGTTCTGAAAAAACGTAGAATTGTAGCCAGGGATTCAGGCTTTTAATGATTACTAGAACCCCTGCGAAAAGTTCTTGTCTAGCAAATGTGATCGCCTTGAGAATTTGTTGTCGCCTAACATATGAGTACCTAAATTTTTATCTCACCCTTACGGTATGATATAAAAAACCATTTTAAAAATAAAACACACCCTTCAAATCCTCGATATTCAAGCTGTCGTAAATTAACAAAACCTCATCAGGGAGTGAAAAGTACCTGTTTCTGAATTGGTGGTGTTAAGGGGAAAAGTGCTGCTAATACTTCTCTGAAGACACATCTTTTTGACCAATAGTTTGCATAATATCGATGTTCTAAGCATTTTCTTCGGACACGGTTGTCCCTTACCACTCAAAATTTTTCCACTATACATGAGTGCTCAACCTTTACCCACGTACGTCAACTCTGAATAATTGGAAATGATCGAAGGATTGAACTAGAATGCCTATTCCATTACTCATAAAGGATCAAATGTTTGACCGTAAAATCTACAAGCGACGGAACTTTTTCAAACTACGAAGATCTTTGCCTCACTCATCACTAACGAGAAACCCTAACCAAATATTAACTTCAGAATATTCATTTGACACCACATTGATGCAGATTGTCACGCTGTTTCTAATGTCACATATCACATACTTTGGGGAGAGGGGGAATCAGCTCTGTCAGCATTCAGTGACATTTGTAACAAAAACAACAATCTTCAAGCACCAGCCGAACCTATGCATGAGAGTTTTGAAGCCATGTTGAGTAATATATGGGAAGAAATTAATTATTTAAAGAAATCATGCACCAAATCTGTATACGGTTGACTTGTTAAATATCCCGGCTTCAGCATGAACCTTTTCTTTGCTTCACGAAAAAGCTATGTAGCTGCGGAAATGAGCATGCTAATCACTGCGTTTTCACTAATATCTGTTGGTTGTCTCTCGTGTTCGTGATGGATGAGTAATTCTGAAATTCATCAAATAACACATTGAGATAAGCACGATTTCTCTAAGATAAATCGGATTTTCATTGAGATGAATTGAATAATCCAATGGAGTTTTTACTCTAATTCACTAATTCATTTGCGCCAGTGTGATGTCTCCTAATTATTCTGTTTGCGTCGATATTGTTATCAAAGTCGATGGTTGGTAACCTTTCCTGAATCGCCCTTTATGTAGACCTACTTATGAGACGAATATAATGTCGTCTTCTTTCACATAGAATAATTTTCGTGCGTTTGTGTGGAATAACTTCAAGCCAAACGGATCTGTCTCCCTTACGCTATCACTTAACAAAGCGTAGAATTTCTTCATCTGCTTCAGTCTTATCCAACATGAGCGGATTACCCGACCGCCTCGAAGAAAGCATTAATTAGTTATTGCCTCACCATCTTGACCTTCACTCTATTATTATATATGGTAATGATCTCAAAATTTGCAGTAGGAGTTATTATGATGGGATGTCATTTCATAAGGAGCGCATGTAGCGCAGTAGTTAGAGGCGATGTGCGTCGCATTCAAGGTTGTTGGCTCGATCTCGCGCTCATGGGTCACCAAGCTCTCCATCCCTTTGAGGTCGGGAAATTGATAGAAGACTTGGAAGATGATGAATGCATGGCTCAACTCGGAGAGATTCATCAATGCCGAGAGCTTCACCCTTTTATACCCTTCTCATCTAGTATTTCGTAGGCTAACTTTGTGAAATTCAAGAGTAGGATTCTTCAGTTTACAGCCTTCTTATTTTCAAATGGCTATTTTCCTGCCTTCCATCTTTTTCAGCTGTGAACTGCAGGTATTTGTCACGTTTACTGGCTGGGACGCACCTGTTGAACGTTTCACAACGGCCTGGCAACGACACTTTTAGGTTTTTTTTTGTGGACTCCTCCGCTTATATTTGTTACCTGTGTGGTTGGTACACCTGATTCATGAAGTTTATTAGGGTTAGATAAAGGATCTCCGTTGCGACTGACACTTTTCCATGTATTTCATTTATTCCCCTGTGAGAATGTACTTGTTACGTTCGATGATTCGCTGCTGAGCATTGCTATTCGTTGTTGAGTGAACTGTAAAGTGTCAGCAAATGTCAATTGCATATCAATGAAAAAAAGAAGCAAGATGTTACTGCTCTATTGAAAGTCTGAAGCAGATGGGGCCTACTGTGGTCTAATTTAGCTAACATAACCATCGCTGAGTTATAGCTGCAACTGATTTACTGTATGATGACCGCATTTGCACGAGTTACTCATCCGCCGCTTATTTCTGTTGAAGTCGAGGTGTCACTTAGGAAGTCGTATCTTCAGTTCCAAGCTAATAAATAAAACTCGCAATACAAGAACTGAAATTGAAGGACTACGCTGCAGATGTGCATAAAAATTGTCCTTCTCTAGGCCTATACAGCCGCCTGATATCACTATCATCCGTGGCTGAAGTCAGATTGCTCAAAGTCTGGTTGAATCGTGATATTGATGGGTACCCTTTCCAAATCCGCACCCATATTCAGAAAAAAACGTATTTTTTAGTCTTTTTTTAAACATTTTATTAATCAATCAACGCCTTGAACCTTGAGACTTTCGATGGTGAGTTTAATTTTTAAAATGGTTTATATATTATGCTGTACTAACGAAAACAAGATTCTGTTCCACGCTCTTATTCTTGATGCTACAACGCGTTGGAAGATTTATTTTCGAAAAGCAAGGACACCATCAAATTTATGCGATTTGAACTATCGTCTGGTTGTTTGAAGGCGATGGCCTGGTGCCAATGTTGCGAAATTCACACACATATCGGTGCAAGTATGCGCGCCGCGTGTGAAATGCAATCTTAACTTCGCTGTTGCAGCGCAATAAAAAGTTTTTCGCTGAACCAAAAACGCTTTCAAGCTCGCCGCTGGCTCAGAAAAGAATGCTTGAGTGTGAAATAAAATTCTATCTCTACTGCTGCAGCGTAATATAAAGACAGGTAAAAAATCAAATGCACTCTTTTAATTCTCGAGTTTTAAGCCATCGAATGACTACTTTTTTGTCAAAAAAGCATATAATTACTTTTTTAAAAGTGGGTAATGATGGAGGAAAAGCACAAATTGACAAATTGAAAATTCAGAACCAATTTCTGTACTATAGAAAGAATACCAAAGATCTAAGTACACGAAGACTGTGGCCGAATGGCTAGTGATGCTCGGCAACGGTGTTGCTCTTACTCCCTCAATCAAACACAGTTTTTTGCTGCCTGTTAAGACGACTCTAGCAACAGCAAATTATTTTCGAAATTTCAACTGAAAGTGTCTGATGAAAAGTTAGTCCTTGGAATGACACATGACTGTTAGCAGAATATTCGACATATCGACGAAATCCTTCAACTGAGACAGAAGATTATCTAAATCAGGCAAACAACTTACTTTCTCTGCCGCTGGCTGTAAATGTGAACAGTACTAATCTTCATGAAACGAAAACGATTGCACAAATTTTTATATATGGCTTATAGAGATTCCCACGATGTATTGGTCATTGAAATGCGAATATAACACATCTTTCTATCATGTAAACACAAGAAAATGTTTGACCATCTCAAAAAAGTTCAATTAGGCGACCACTTGTGTGCTTCAATATTTGAAGCTCACCTTGGAGGAAGATGATAGGACGGGTTAATATTGCTCACACTCCGCTAGGTTAAATACTAAAGCGAGTTCAAGCTAAAAATTCATATCACTACCATATAAATCAAATCGTTCAGCTTCAATATAACAATGAAACACAGCTTAAGGAAGCCCAGGAGTCAAACTAAGTTTTATGGGGTGAGAGAAATGTCAAGGATCGCAATGTTAGCGTGTAAGACTCCACGCGACTACTCTCACTCGCTATCAGAATTAGACTCAAGTTTTGCACCAACGCAACTCATTTGCAAAAAGAAAAACTACGCGAAGGAACCTATGCAGTTCGCACGTGCTTTATGATCGATTCCGTCGAAGGGTGAAGTTGAGGACGATGATTAGGACGAAGAACAATAAGTAAGAGCATTAGAAGCATTTCCTTTTCTGCAATCCTACAGGCAGCCGGTTTGAGGCGCTCCTATGCTATCAGATCATTGATTTCCGGAGAATGTTAGGAAGAGTGCCGAGACTGTAGTTTGCTTATCACCTTGCTTCTGATACACCGCATCACCAGCCACTGCACTACTCTGCCCCTATAGTACGAGCCAAAGTACGCAACATAGCTGATAGTAAATGCCAGCTTTGCAAGAAAATGTGCATTAACGCAATCACGACAGCATGTAACTGCGCTGATGCAAAATGTATGGAGGCCTTTTTCGCTGGTTAGGGTAGGGTTCTCTTTCTTAGACGTAATGTAATTAATTCTAAGTCTAAAAATCAACTATTTCAATAGTGTGCTTGATTACAAAAAGGCACTGCGTTGTAGCAACAAGAATAAAGTTATGCTTCACACTCGGTTTGCTCTGCTTGCTCAGCAGGGGTCTGAGAACCAGCTTCCACTAAATTTTAACAACCATGCGCTTGCACTATTTCGAATAATTTCACCTTACGCTCGGTAGTTAAAGCGTGTGATCAAGGTCACGGATTTTGGTCGTAACATAGATCAGAATTTCAAATCTTTCATCTCATGAATTAGAAAATAGATAATCTTAGCTTCGACGATTGAATTGTTTTTTCATTAAGGCGTGAACTCTTATCCTGCTTGCGCAGTGGCCAGATCTCCGATCGCATTTTGGTGCGGGAGACCCCGAGTCGAAAAGGTGATCAAGAAATGGTGTGTTTATTTGCTCCCCACTACAATCTTGACGTTTACAAACGCTCCGCATGTCGCTCGCTTTTTGGGTACAGAATTTATAGACGATAGACAGCAAGCAGATAGAGCGATAGTTGCTGATGTCGTGAAGGTTTCATTTTGGTACAACAAAACAATCTTGCCAGTTCTCCACTAACTAAGATCCTTGCGCTCTGACAGGTAACGAGTGAATAGCCGAAGCAGCCTGCCGAAAAGACTAGGGAAGTACTTAGGTATCCACTTTTACCTTGTGTGATACAAATTTTGTTTGATCCTGCACCAATGTAATAGGGCGCAGGATTTTGGTAGAAAGAATCGGTTTAACAACAAATTTACCCTCTTTTCTCATGTCGGCAGAGGAAGTGGCTTTTGGAGAAAGTTGGGTAGTGACAGTGACCGATCCTTCTACTTCTTTTCTGCTGGTGGTTATTGTTCCGTCAGAGTTACGGAGTTCAACTATCTTGTCCTTGTAATCAAACTGAAATCACCTAATATAATGTACGTCCGGGCTATAAAGAAGACGAAGTCGCCAAAATATTAGCCATCAAACTATTGGGATGTTGCATAAGACAGTTTATGAACTTTTAAATTTTGCTCCTTGATATGTCGCTCTATGTTTTGTTGATAATGACGCTTTACTTGACATTTATTTATTTCATATTGATCTTGGTTGTGGGAAGGATGCTGATTAGTGCAAAAGTAATTACCGTTCTAAACCAAAAATTCGAAATGAGTTGTGAAACACAGAGACAACTTACAACTTTTTTTTAGCATAATTCATGTGGTTTTAATTGCTGTTAAAGCATAAGATGAACTGCTTTTCAACTGCAAGGTCGCGTAATAAACTGAAACTACACGAATGTGAATCGTTAACTTTAAAGAGCTTAACAAATATTGAAGGAAACAATAAAATGCCGTTCCTTGGTGATGTATGGATTGGTTGCCGCAGGAACTGTCGTGAAAGGTGTTTAGCTAGTGATTGAGATCAATCGACATGTGCAAAAGAACCTATGCCTGCTGAACAATCTGGTCACTTCAATCTTGAGTCACTTGAGCGGTCGCTATATGTTAGAAATCAAGTTTCCAATGCAGTCCGTCTCACTCTGGGGCTGCTTGTTGGTGGTCATCTCCGGCTCGACAAGCAGCTTGTCCTCGACAGCAACGAGATCTGCTCTATATTATTTGGCGGTAATTTTCAGATTACTTTCTAGTCTGATTAACTATTCACAATTATGGAACATCACTGAATATACCACTTCACTTCTGATCAACACCACAGGTATCACTTAGCGGAATGTCTAGTGATTTCCATCTGACGCAAATGTTTTTGCATATCACTCCTGAATCATTGGGTATATGAAAGCAACTATAGATGGTGGCAAATTATTGGTGTATGATACCTAACTCAACTCGTCAATTACATGCGATTCTGAAGGCGATGAAGAAATGCTTGTTGTATCAAAGTCTAATTGGACTGATGTTAATAATATAAAACTCAAGTAGAATGGTTTATTAAGCACATCTAAAATATTTTCGTTCATTCAAGGCACAAATCTTTGGGTCGTAAAAAGAAGCAAAGTAGGAGCAAAGCGATGACAACTGAAAAATTGAGGAGTGTTCACAGTGTCCTCATCAATTTTCATTAAACGGGGTCTTAACAAGAATCATGAGTTGTCCAATTTTTTCTACCGCTTCGTTGAGTTTCCTGAGCATCGTCTCTGCTTCACTAGTGCTTTTTGAGACGATGACAATATCGTCCGCAAAACGGAGGTATGGCGGGAATTTTCCTGTCAATACGTATCCTCTCCTTCCTAAATGACCTGCAGTATTATTCACTGAGGTGCGGAGATGAACAGCGTTTAGCGATATCGTACCGCCCTGTCGAACCCTTCGTCAATGCGTATGGTAATGAGTTGATGAAAGAGCTGCACTTCCGTAGTGCAAATTCGATAACAGTTTAACAAAGTTCATATGTAGGACGGGTCCACTCTTTGATCGACGAGCGCTGATAAAACTGCATTCGTTTACAATGCTATCAAACGCTTATTCATAGTCGAAAAAGTTAGCATTTGAGACATTTGATATTCGTAATAAATTTCTGCCACCTCAATTCGGTCTGAATGCGATCCATGCAGCAAAATCTCTTTCGTAAACCATTTTGCTTCACTGGCCGTGCCTCATCCAAAGTTCTTGATATGCGCAGAAGTATAATCTTCGTAAAAAGATCCCAAAGCATAGTCACCAAGCAAATCGGACGATGATTATGAAGATTCCTTCTGTCACCCTTTTTTATGGAGGACAACTGCGCGCAACGTCTCTCCACTGATCCGGGATTTCCTTCTCATGAAAACAAGATGTTATATGCGCCGCGAGATATAGAGGCTCTTACATGTTAGAAGTCGAATTAAACTAAAAACCGATCCCTTTCCCTGGATAAGATTTTTTCAAGAAGTGTCTAGTAGTCATTCGAAAGCTTGAACTTTGGCGACAGCCTCCACTTAGCCTGTTTTTCAAAACAATTTTTTAATAACTCTGCAAAAATAAAAAATAACATTGCGTCTCACACCCTGCGCACGTTCTCTATTTTTTCTCACGCCTTCAATTCGCTGGAAGAACAAAAAGCTTATGCATGTGTGGAAGTATTCCATAGTATCTGAGTCAATCGTTGTTATATGGAGCATTTTTTCAAAGCGGGCAAAAATTTTCCGATTGAAAAGCGTTGCACCCCAGATACCTAACCCATTTCGACCGATCACCCGGCGCTCTTCCCTCCGCCGTGAGTTGGCCCGCGTAACAAGATCACTACTATGTGAACCTCAGTCTTATTTTTCCGTGCTACACTGCAGTGAAAAGCTCTTTCCCGGAAAATCAAGCACAGCGCTGGAGTCAGTGGAACTTACGCTATCTAACGATTATCCAATCCAATGAAAGAGCTCTATCCGGCGAGATGTAAACCGCAGATCTTTTCTTCTCCTACAGCGCTGTCAAAAAAAGCTTTTACGAAAAGCAAATAGGTTTTCTGAGTTCTTCGAAGCTTGTGTTATTGAATGACTGCTGGCACTTAAAGGAGAGAGTTTTTATTCAGCTAAGTATGGCGAGATGATAAAAAAGAGCGGTGGTCCGTCCATAAAAGTGTCTCATAGAAAACCAGCCGCTTGGAGCTGTTGCCAGAGATTTAAGCTTTTATTAAAATCAACACTACTGTGAGGAAGTCTTGTAGGACAAGCGAAGTATGATATTCATTTGTCCTCTTATAAGTCCGGAAATACATGTGAACTATGACCTCCTTCTTGCCGAAATTTGGCAGTGATGTTATCGGGTCCTGAAGCTGTGTCTTTTTTCATGCTTCCTATGGTGACTTCAACTTCAGATGGTAGAATAAAACCTTACACAGTCACTTTAATTCATATTTTATTTAGGAAGTTTCATTTCATAATACTTAAATCTCATTTCATCTACCGCTGACAGTAGCATAAACTCCGCTAAAGTTTGTTCCAAGTGGCCTGACGCTAGAACTCGGGCCACTCTGTTTCAGAATGCTTTGCCACATTTGGCGTCGACCAGTTTGCCATGATGATATTTGTCGTCTAAACGTTGCTTCCATAGTGAAATTTTTTCATTGCATTTGGAAACGCACGGAAAGAAGACACACCGTGATAATTCCAGTAACTCGTAAGTGCTGTTCTGGTACACGTACAACATCCATAAAATTTGGTATAAGAAATGCACCCATCGCGACCCATGGTTGGTCTGCATATTCCGCTTACATGTGTTTCCCAGAAATCACGCAGCTCTCTCCCATCATCATAGCCCTATCTGCAAATATTTCGAAGAAACTTCATCTCTAGCAAAGCACTGAAAAAGAGCAAAAATGTTGATTGTTATACAAATTTCAAGGATGTGATGAGATAACTTATCTGACAAAAAGACGGAGAAACTCAAGTGTTTTGAGTAGTATTGATTTTCTTAAACAAAGAAATGAACCTCACAGTGCATAGGTGAGCTTCTACAAACATGCATTGATTCGACCTATCGCAAAATCATTGAATATAGACTTTTATAATTTCACCACATTTGGACCTATTCTCTCGTGATAAGTTGAAATCCTACAACTTCACCCTACACTGACAGGGTAGTGCTGGAGGTGGTGGATCTTGTGCACCAGGATTGACAGATACCATTTCGCACTGCAGTGATTGATAGCTGATGTTCACGGTAAGTTGGCTCAAAATTGCCGCTGTCACGGCACTCTCCGAGGCCAGCGCTACGACCTTGTTGCTTCGAGCACATCAAACACACCTTAAATGTCCCCATGGTTTAACTGAAAACTTTCTAGTTATGAGTAAAATTAACAAATCATAGCAAAAGCAAGTCCCTATACTAATTTACCGCTTGCATTAACAAAACGCTGAACAAATCTTCTTTGAACATCTGCTCCACTGCGTAAGATGCCAGGAAGCTGGGAGGCTACACCTTGATTAGTCGTCCATATCATTTGCACCGGCAAAGTGAAACCACTGACGACAAAGTTCAAGCTTCTTCCTACAAAGTGCGTTAAGTTCATCTTTTCCACTGGCACAAGTGTTTGAAGGTCGGTCTCCAGAAACTTATGCTTCGCTCTCTTGGTCATTTGATAAGGCACAAATCCCTTCTCATCATTACTTCAACTACTTTCTGCTACCGCTCTTTCTCGATCTATCTGATCCGCTGAAGTGTTGCTCATATGTCATTTTTGGAAATTTAACTTGTACTGACCATAGCATTTTCTTAGTAGAGTCATTGGTGTATAGTTTGAAGATCTGATCCAACTTTTCAGAGCTTTTCGAACACAGCCATTACACCTTTGCTTTTTATTTATGATACAGATTAGTGGTGATACAATAGTTTAATAGGGCATTGCACAAAACAGAGTGTTCCTCCCGCCCCACTTACGCCGCATTAGCTAAGTACTCTTATCAAAAGTCGCAGCATTCTGGCATGCTCATTCATTGAGGGATGAGCGTAGTCTAACAAAAAAAAAAAACGTTTATCATGAGTATCTTTTTTGTGAAGATAAACGAGATCTATATTTTAGAAACATTTCCTAAATCATCCAGCATTCGTTCCGCTCTTTTGGCTTATGCGAGAGAAAGTGAACGAGTTTGGAGATGATATCACTAGGTCGAAGCCCCTTTTGGTAAATTAAATTTATCACTGTATCCTAATTACTGCTTGCTAAATAGTTGCAAAGCCGATAAAAGGGCCTTAATTACTGATCAAGAGCTCGAGATAGCCATAAATTTTACGATCGCTTCAGGCTCTCGAGTTTTGGTCCACTTCCAAATCAAAGAAAATGGGGTAAAAATTATCGTTTCCATTGTTTGATACTTCTACGAGCTTTGTTTCTTCTCTGGATGGAACACTGTACTGAATCTTTTTCCGGGGGGGGGAAGACTTACCACTTTATGAACTACAATGCGAGTGATTCAACATTACCATTGTTGATGGCTTCACTCAATACTCTCTTGAGACTAAAATTGTAAATCGCTGTTTCTGGCTAACGATCTTGTATGGTCCTCTCCTAGTAACACATCACAACCAATTCGATCTTCTAGTGAGAAAACCTTCGAGTCTTACGGGGTGGAGCATGAAAAAGCGCCAGTCCAGGGTACCATTGAAAGCTATGATAGACTTTTCAGTCTCTGTAATATTTGGGAATCCTCTTAAGCATTTACTGCTGTGGTTGAGTAGCGCTTCGACTTGCAGACTTAGATGTACGAACAGCGAAGAGTTTATTTATCAGCTGAAATTTTTTACGCACTCCGTGTTCTTTTTCAGGTCACTGAACGCATAAAAAGTTTAGATTGCGGCCCATTATGCGACCAAAGTTGATATACATCTTTTGAATGGCGGAGTCATATTTATTCATGAAAGGAAAACTTCAATTTCAAAATAGCAAAAGTGCTGACTTCGTCACAAAGTCCGTCTGTTCTCCATGACCTTATAACTTATATTCAGATTGGGAAAGTCTTTGGCCAGTGAAGCACACTGCGAGCAGTCACGTTGGCCAAGATGGCTGGTGAAGAAGTCTCCATCACCTGTATCACCTGCCGTCCCGTTGATCGTCGAGTGACTCGAGCGGGTACCAGCAACTCTTCCATTTTTCCCTATCGCGTGCAAGAGTAGCCCAGTGGGACCTCTTCGCTCTAGGGATTCGCTAAGCATCATATCTTTCTTCTATCGTTTTCGTGAAGAAATTGGATCAACGGGTCAGTGGTCTTCCTTTAGAGCGCTTGACGTCCCGAGGAATCCAGTCGGTTACGGCTCTCGTCCATCGGTTGTCGTTGAAGCGCATCACGTGTCCGGCTCACCTTATTTTCGATATCCTGGCGTGTAGAACGGCGTATCTGATTTTCGATCGATGACGTAGGTCGGAACTTCGGATCTCTTCTCTCATTTGCGAGATACGGGATACTCCAAGCATCGACCTTTCGACTGCGTGTTCGACAACGCCAAGTGATCTTTCATCCTGCATACATAGCGACCAGGTTTCTGCTGCACACGTTCAGGGCAGGATAATTGTCGAGTCGAAAAAGTGGGCACGGAGTCGGATGTTCTTTATCCTTTTCACTACATCTTCGATGCTCTTAAACGTTCCCCAAGCCGCTCGTTTCCTCCTGCTCAACTCTGGAGCTAGGTCGTTCATCATGTTGATTTCACGACCTAATAGACGTAGCTGGAGCATTCGGAGATTGTCGTTCCGTTGAGCGTGAATGGGGCATTAGAAACCCATCCGTTCCTCATGAACATTGTTTTCGTTAGATTCAATTGAAGACCAATCTTTCCACAGGCGTTATCGAAATCAGTCAACATTCGTTCCGCTTGGCTGATGTTTGGTGTTATGAGAACGATATCGTCAGCAAAGCGAAGATGGTTTAATTGTCGACCGTCAATTTTCACTCCCATTTCGTCCCATTCTAATGTTCGCATGACGTTTTGTAGGGTGGCAGTGAATAGTTTTGGCGATATTGTATCGCCTTGTCGAACCCCTCTTCTTACGTCAATGGTGATATTGTTGTAGAATGGAGATATTTGGTCGTGAAATCTTTATAAGTCCTCCTTAGCTATTGTTAAATATGCCTGTGGAGTGTGCCTCACAGTTGTTTTACAAAGATAATTATTTCGTAGGAAGCAAAGACCTCGCATGAGGCCTATGATTAGTTGACTCCTACTTTTATTGAGTAGTTAGGGCTAAACTCCAATAAGAAAGTCTACTCAGATCAACGACATCAGGTCCTGCGGCGTGGCATAAAGGTCTGTCGGAAGCACCATCTCCCTCCTCTCAAATCTGCACGTCCAAGAGTAAGCGCGTGACAGAATAAAAAAACAATGCAAACTATCAGCACCCGTCGATCAATAGTGGCTGGATCCGTCTTATATACGTAGATTTATCGTTTGCTCGTAGGAGCCACAACACAAAAATTGCACTCTTCCCTTGCCCTATAACCATAAATGTAAAAGAAAACGGTTGCATGATATACAGTATCGCCAAAATGTTACGTGTGCATCTCCGACTGCATAAGGCTCCAGGTGTACAAAAGGCAATAGTATTTATAGCAAAATCCCATCGATTCATCTTTTCGTTGACAAACGTTCACACCAAACTAGAGTGGTGAAGACTATTTCTGAATGAGCTCAAAGAAACTCCCTGTTATGAAAGTTAGAAAATCAGTTGGATTGCTCTCAGATTATTAAAACCATGCTGCATGTACTTTATATATATGAATAAGCATTTTGAGCAGCGAAAAAGAAGTTTGAAGAGGAGGAAAGATAGCATAGGTAGCTTGAATAACGGCAAGAACTCCGTGCACCACCTACAGAAAGCTCACGATGTCTTGTTGAAATTAACAATCACTCACAACTTTCGGGTGGAAAGCGAACACAGATCTATGAAACGTTTCTTATGTCCAAGATGCGAGAGAACACACACTGATGAATAAGTTAGATAGGCCAGTTAAATAATAAAGTCATAGATGAGAGTCGAAGAGATTGGTGGAGTAGACTCGTAGCGCCAGTGAAGACGAGCTATCCAAGTATAACTTTACTGCACATTCACCTTCGCATTGGGTACTTGCATAAGTCAATTAGTAATCCTAAAACTGATTATCTATCAAACCTTGGCGTGCTTCAGTAATTCCTAATTTTTTCTTAGGCCAGGCACGAGGTGTTATATTAATCTTTATTCAACAGCTGACGTTTTCGGTAGTTCGCCTTCTATAGTGCCTGGAAAAGTCAGATTTTCTACAATCCAATCAGTCAAGAATCTAGCGTTGAAAAGAAATTATAGCAACTCCAGTAGCGAATGCTGGAGTTCGGGTGCTGTTGTGTTCACTGCTGGTTGTGGGGGGGGAGTGAAAAAAAAAAAAAGTAAAAAAAAAAAA